>QAPF01000263.1:0-52915 GCA_004367935.1 Colletotrichum sidae | reverse complement strand
TAGAGATTCTACTACTATTTTAAATATCTAGCTGTTATATACTTTTATAATATCTTCAATAAGGTGGGATATCTAGTTAAATATTATACTTTTAAAATATTTACAAAGTATTATTACTAATATTAAATATATAATATAGCTTCTTTATACTTTTATTTTACTATTTATAGTAATATTAACTTCAACTTTAAAATTATTAGTAATATTATATATATTAATAGCTACTTTATACTTTATATTATTAATATATATAATATAGCTTCTTTATACTTTTATTTTACTATTTATAGTAATATTAACTTCAACTTTAAAATTATTAGTAATATTATATATATTAATAGCTACTTTATACTTTATATTATTAAGATTATAATAGTATTTAATATAACTTGGTTTTTACTATATATATTAGTAAAAGTAATATAGGAGCCTCTTAATATATATTAGATTAATATATATTAGAAGTCTCTTAATTCTATTACTACTAATATAAGTATTATATTTCAATCTAAAGACTTTAGATTAAAAGTAAAAAGAATAAGATTAATAGTTTATATTATTCTTATTGAAGTATATAAAAGTATTAGTAAGATTGAATAATATTATATATTCTTCTATTATATATATAAGATTTATTATAATAAGATATATATAACTACTTGAGAGGTATTCTTTTAAATAGTATATAAAGTAATTAATAATACTATTAGGTTAAATAGCTTTATACTTATTCTACTTATTTTTAGAATACATTCTTATTTTATAAAAGATTTAGCTTCCTTCTAAATATTATTACTTAGGTTTATATTATATATAAAACTATTAAGGAGATCTACTGGGAATATACTAAGTATATTATTAATACTACTTTAGTAATATATAATAGTCTAAATACTTTATATATTATAATCCTTCTATTTTAATCTTTAGTATATATTTAGTAAGAGAGAAATAGCTAATAAGGTTTATACTACTTTTTTAATATATATAATAAAATATATACTCTCAAGCTTTCTTATAATCCTTGAGAATTTCAATTTATAGTTATAAAACTATATTTTAAAAATAATAATTAAAGGATCTTACTAAGTTATATTAATATAGTATTAATATATTTTAAAGTATTAATATTTAAAAGTATTTATAAGAAATCTATAAGAACTAGTATTATTATAATAAGAGATTTAATATTATATAAAAATATATATTCTTATAGTAATATTCTAATTTTATCTATAGTTATCCTTATAGAACTTTAGAATATTTAGGAAATACTATAAATTGTTATTATTATAAATAATAGTAATACTATTACTATTAATAATAATAATCCTCTTCCTATTTAAATAGTTAATAATATACTACTTTAACCTTAAATATTTTAAATCTAACTAACTTCAGATCTTATTATTCATAAAGATAACTTATTATCTCTAGATTTCAACTAAAAATCTTATTTTATAATATATTTTATAACTAAGGAATAATTTAATATAATACTAATATTTAACTTTTATAAAAAAAGTATTCTTATAATATTTGAATTGCTATTTTAAGAGTTAATTAAAAAAAAGTTAAAACTATTATTATTAATAGTATTATAGAGATTATCTAATATAACTCTATCTTTGATAAGAATTATAAATATTTTAATTTTCATGATATTAATAAAATTAAAATTAAAAATATTAATAAGATATATAAGAAGTTAAAATTTATAATTTAACGCTTTAGAAATAATAATAAGTTTAAAATACTAATATACTTACTAATAATCTAATAAAGTAGCTAGTAGTTGATTTTAACTATAGGTCTAGCTTTCTTTTAGAATACTTTATTATTAATTGGTTTCTAATATTATATAACTTTATATTTAAGTTAAAATAAAGCTTATAAAATATATTATAATTAAACTACTTTCATATTTTAAAGATCAATATTCTTCTAGTTTTATTATAATTATTATCAAACTACTATATAACTTTATTAAGATTAATACTTATTAATAGGCAACTTATTCTTAATATTATAAGGAGTAATTATAAATAGAAATATTAATATATAACTTATACTTCTTTATCTTATATTTTAAAAATAATACCTTTAACCTTTTAAATATATAAACTAATAGTACTCTTAGCCTTTTAGATACTATCTTCTTATATTATAAAAATAAAGAGTTCTAAAAGGTCTTATTTAAAGCTAAATTTAAAACAGTCTTCTTAAAAGTAGTAATATTAGTATTTAATAGAAGCATCTTATAGTTTAATAGTAATACTTTCTATTTATATAGAAAGTATTAAGAGTAAAAGCTTACTCTTATTAATATATATATAATACTTGAAGTATTTAAAAGAATATATATTGAATAATATATATATATGATATATCTTATTTTAATATACTAGTTTAAAGTATTATTCAACTTCTCCTATATAATATAAGAATAATAATCCTTAGGTAATAATATTATTATACTTAATAAAGACCTCAAGTAGTAAATTCAGTATTTTAATTATAACTTTAACTTTATACTATTTATCCTTTCTAAAGTATATTTTTATATTTTTATTAATAGCTTATTTATTAATAATACTAACTTCTAACTTTGATAAGAATTCATAATAATTCTAAATTAAAAGATTACTACTAGTAATAATTAATTTAATTTCTATAGTAACTTTATATATTATTTTTCTATAAAAAGTAAAAGGATTACTAGAAGTATATTTATTTTAGAAATTTATATTATAGTAGCTAGTATAAACTTTATTTATATTATAATTATATTATTTAAGAAGATCTTCTAATATTGAAAATCCTTTTAAATCTTAATTATTATTATATATTAATTTATACTTATTCTATAAATATCTTATAAAACTTAATACTACTAAAGAAAAATACCTTATGATTAATATTATAGGATTAAACTAGTTGTATAAATACTATAAGTTCTATAAGATATAGTAGATTAATAGAAGTAATAATATTAATAATATCTTTATAAAAGGTATATTAAATTATATCCTTAAGAGATTTATTAGTTCAAACTATATAACTATTCAAATAGAAAGTTAGGTAATTAAAATAGAATAAATAAATAAATATTTAATTATTACTAAGATAAAAGGGTATAGATTACTAAGGGTACTGATTTTTATATTAATAGATAGGTATTAGGATATATAATAAAAAGAAAAGTTATTAGTATTAGTTATATTATATTATAGGGTATATAGTAACTATATATGTTACTATATATATAATAATATACCTTCTGCATCCTACTAGTACTAAATACTAAGTATTTAATACTAATTATAGTTAAATATATAGTAATTAGTAAGCAATTACTATACTATAAATCTAGAGCCTTATATAGTACCTTATGCTATATAATATAGGAATAATAATAATAAATAACTAGAATACTAGTTTATACTTATATAGCAAGATTACATCTAATATATATTACCTTCTGGATAGACTAATACTTCTCTTTAGAACTTAAGACTTATTATTCAAATTATATTACTTTTTATACTTTTAATCTATAAATAAGATTTAGCTTTTATTAAATATCTTTCTAATATCTTCTATTTATGCTTATACTCTATATGAAATTATATATTTCTAAAATATATAATAGCTACTTTAGTTTTATAGCTGGGGGGAGTTAGTTAGTTTTAATCTTCTTAAGCTTTTTTGATCATAGCTTATTTTAATAATATCTAGAAGTAGATTGTTCTACTTTTAGTCTTTAAATTAATATAAAGAGATATTTCTATACTATTTTAATTAAAATAGTTATTAATATAATATAAAGAAAATATGATATATCATCTTATAATTATAGAAAATGAATAGGTATATTATATTATAGGGAGATTTACTAGAGAAACCTATTAATAGATATATACTAGAAATAAGATAACTAAGTAATAATTATACTTATACTTTTAGAATTAGTAGATATCTTATAGATTCTAAAGATTCTCTAGAGTAAAACTTATATAATTTTATTAAATAAATCTTTATAATTCTATATTGTAAGATTATATTTCATAGGTTATTTATAGACTTAGTATATAGGCAAACTAGTTATTTTCCTATCAAGTATAATAGGATATAATATATATAATAATAATGCTAAAGAATATTAGAAAGTAGTCTTATTAAGTTAATAAGTATAATAAGATTAACTTATTTATCTAGAAGTAATTTCTTAAAATAATAAATAGATTTATTAAATATTTCTCATATAGAAAAAATAGTTAGATAGAGAGAAACTACCCTAATTTAAATATTTCTTTATAAAAGAGAATGCTTCTTAGAGAAGATAATATATGAGATAATTATATTTAGACTTTTAGATATTTCTAAAGATAGAGAAGATAGATGATATTAGAGTTACTATAGATTATTAATTTACTAGGATTCTTAAAAAGAATTAATAAGACGTTATATATAGAACTTAATCGAAATACTATAATATAAATATAAAGGAAGACTAAAAAACTATATAAAAAACTATTTTAAGTACTACTCTTTATAATAATATAAAAAATAAAATATTATTATTTCTTACTATAATTCTATAATTTCATAAAGTTAATATATAATAGTTTAAAATAAAGATGATAGTTATATTAAATTTAATATTAAAATTTCCTTTTTAGTTCTAGTTATAGTTATATTCTTAGGGTTAGTTTTTAAAAATATCTAGCTATAAGTTCTAAATATCTTAGAAGATTTAAACAATACTTCTTTAAACTACTCTTGATATAATAATCTAACTATTAACTTTTTTTTAGAATTATAAATTGAAGTTCTATTAGAAAATATTAATATATCTATAAATATCTTAATAGTTCTGTTAATAAATTATATTCTAATTATAGCTAATTGTCTAATACTAATAAAAAGCTTTAAATTTAACTTATTATAACTTCCATATCTTTATAATTTAAAAGAACTCTTAAGCTTATTAGTAATAATATTTCTAATTTCTTAAATGAGTTTAAAGTATTAATAGTCCTATTTTATAAATTTAAAATTAATATAATTAAGGAAGTTTCTAGATGCTATATTTTATATTTTAAAAAAGTTATAGTTTTAGTTATAATAAGTAAAATAATTTAAATTTAAAGCTAAAGAGATCTTCCTAACTATATATAAACTTATAAACCTAACTACTAATCATAATTCTAATAAAGAGTTAAAAATTCTTATATTAAGAGAATTACTAAAAGAAGATAATTTGATAAGAATTATTCTCTTATTAATTATTATTCATAATATTTATATCTAAATTTTAATTTGAAGATATGTAAAGCTATCTAATTAAGAACTAATTTATATTATTATATATAGAATACTTCTAAAGATATTAAAAGAAATAATTTAGAACTTTTACTATAAATTCTATAAACTTATTAATACTAATTAGAAGACTTTTAAAGCTACTTTTATATAATAGGGAAAGGATTAGATTTTAATAAAATAGTTTATAGAATAATTAAAAACTTTAGCTTTTAAAGTATTTTCACTAATTTTAATAAATTTAACTTTAATAAAACTTATAGCAGCTTGAGTATTAAAGAAGGTGAAATTAGTTAAAGAAAGAGTTATTATATGTATAGAGGAATTAGTAGATATTTTTAAAAAACTCTAAGTTAATAGTACTAGCCTTTCGATAGAAGATTAAATATTAGTAATTTATAATATTGTTAAGTAATAGAATAAGTTGTTAGCTTATATAGAGATTTATATTATATTAATTAAACTAAGCTTAACTTATTCTTCTTATATAATAGTTTATGGGTTTATAATAAGGTAATTTCAAGAGATTTTAATATAATATAAGAGGGATATATAATAGTTAAATACTCCTATTTGCTTATCTTTAACCCTAATACTAACCTATTAATAATATAAACTACTAGTAATATAAAAAGCTAGAATACTATATAATAATTTGTAATATTCTAATTACTTACTAGACTTATAATATCTATTTCCATATAAAAAGCTCTTACTATATTAATTATTAGAGAAATAATATAATTCTAATAGAAGAAAGTATTATAAGAAAAGAATATTAAAAAACTAGGAGGATAGTAAGATAGTTCTACTATATATTATTTAGAACTTTTAGATCTTTCTAAAAGAAGTTAAAGAAGTTAAGAAGATTAAGTTATAACTAGTTTCTAACTTTTTGTAGTTTCTTTAAAACTATATGAAGTATTAAACTTTAATGAATAAAGCTAATAAATAGTTTACTAAATAATAGCATTAGAAATAAGTAGAAAAGTCTATATTATATTTAGTATTATAATATCTAACTTTATTTAGATTACTATATTTGATAAGAAACTTAAGATAGCGTTTAAAGATATTACAGTAGCAAATAGATCTAAGTTAATATTAATAAGATTTATATTTTATAACCTATATATACTTTAGTAAGAATTATTTATAGATTAGTATAATAACTAGTATAAAGCTAAACTATTATAACTTAAACCTAGGGTTATTAAACTAGAATAAGATAATAATAAGCTGATACTAGTAATATATAATATTCTTTGAAAAGGAAACTCAATTAGATAGATATTAAAATAACCCGCCTTTATAATACTACTAATAGATATTAAAAATTGAGTTTTAGTTTATTATATTTATTTTAAAAAAGTCAGAAGATAGGCTTTAATTCTAAAGGACTTATTATAAAACGTCTAGCTTATATATATTTAAATTAGTTATAAATATACTTAGTCTATCATTTAGGATTATTAGAATAATTAGTAAATAAAGGAAGTATTTATCTTAGCTGAAGAAGGATTTATAGATATATTTAATAAAGTTTGTAATAAAGAGAGTATAATCTAAGTATAAATTTACTAATAGAACTAATAGTATACTACTAAGCTACTAAAGCTATAGATTATATTAAATAAAAATATAATATTAACCTTACTATTTAATTTATAAACCTAAGTAGTATCGATTACTTAAGTATATAATATAAATATTAAAGTAATAGGAGTTATAATAGAATTAGTTAGAATAATAGAAAGTATAATTACTAGCCTTACTACAACTTATAATTTTATTATAACTTATTTCTAAGTTAATATCTAATTTATAGACTTAAGAAACTTAAAAATCTAAGGGATTATTAATACTAGATTTATAATTAATATTATTTCTAAAGATTATATTTCAAAAGCTAATCTATTTAGATAAGTTATACTTATATATTTAAGGTTACAAGGAATTATAAATATGAATTATATTATAGACTTTTGAAATATAATAATGAAGAATATTTATATTAAGAGTTATTATATTTCTAATGTTAGGTTTTTGATTATATTACAAGGGATTATAAGGAAAGACTTAATTCTTAAAATGCTGTTTATTATTAAGATGTATATAATATTATGGTATATATCTAGCTAAATAGTCAGCTAGATTTAATCTAGAAGTATTTATCTAAATATCTTATTATCTTTCTATATATATAACTTAATAGTAAAATTTTAGGATATTATATTAGACTCTTGAAACTTTAATTATATTTAGTATATATATTTTCTTCTTTCTACTATAAAAGAGGAGAACTAGGGGCTACCTTTACGACTTATAAATTAACAACTAGTAAATTAATTTTAGAAGAAGAAAACTAATATAAAATAAAGTATATACTACCTTTAACATTACTACTTCTACTTAAGTTTGATAGATGAAAAGATATAGAAGAAACATTAGATAATAATAAAGAAGTAATTATAATAGTAGATAAAACTAATATAAAATTCAAAGTGATTTTAGAAGTTTTGATTTAGAAGATAATTAAATTAAAAATAGAAGAGATTTATAGTATTATTATTTCTCTAGAGAAGTATAACTTAAAGTATTTGTCTTATGAAAGATAATATCTCTTTATTTTTATAGATTTCTATAATATAAGTAAAGAGTATATATAAGAGATTTCAAGTAATATAGGAAGTTTTATTATAAAAGATAAGAGATTGTAGAAGTAGTAGATATTACATTTAAAAAGAAGAAAGATATTATATAAGAAGAAGTAGTAATAACTAATACTTAGAATAAACCTATAGAAAATATTAATACTATATATAAAATAAAAAATGAAAAAGTTTAACTTATAAATAATATATTATTAGATAAATTAATGTTAGAAGGAAACTTAGAATAGAAATTAAAAGTATAAGAAGAAGTAAAAAAGAAGATTACTAATAACTTTACAATCCAAATTATAGATATAATTATACTGAAGTTTTTAAATATCCCTCCTAGAGAGTATTTAATATTAGAATAACCATACTTAATTTTAAATAAATTTAGCTATCTATATATTCTAAAAAGAAACTTCTTATAGAAATTCTAAAAGTAAGAGACAAAGTACTAGCTGAAGACTTTAGTTATTATAATAAGATACTAAATCTTATTATATTACTCTAAATAATTAAAATAATTCTGTATAAAATATAATAAACGAAATTAAATTTTATTTTAAAAAGTCTAATAGAAAATATTCTTAAAATCCTAAGAGTATATATTTAAGATAGTATACTAGAATATAATTATACTACTTATAGAAACTCCTTCTTCTTAATATAAAAGAAACATAACAAGACATTGCTTATTAACTTAATAATAAACATTAATATAGTTACTATTTAAAACGCTAAGCTCTTTCTAGAAGCTCATAAATTTTCAGAAGACTTTAAAATATCTAAATTATTGTTACTTTTGAATATTTTTTCTAAATATAATTAGATTCCTTTAGAATTTAAAAGTAGAAACTTAAGGATATTTATAATACTATTTAAATTCTTATAATATTATATTCTTGTTATGAGAAGTATAAACTTAGTTATATAGTTTATAAGGATTATAATATAAATTCTTTATGATTTAACTCTATATAATTATAAAGTCTTTCTAAATAATATTATAATAAAAAAACTAATAATAATTTATAGTAGAGAAGATAATTTAAACTATTTTAATATGTGTAGATATATTTTTCAATATACTTAGAATTTTAATAAAGTTTTAATAAATATTAAGCTAATAAGTTAAAGATTTTTAAATATAAAGTCTTAATAAGTATAATAAACTATCTTAGTAGTTAATTATATCTATAGAACTTATAGATAATATTTTGAAGAATCTAAGATTATAAAGATTAAGGAATAGAAATATTATAATAATATTTTAGAAGTTAGATTATTCTTTAAGATTATAATCTTTTATTGGGGATAAGTCTAGGATTATTCAGTTATAATAAGATTATTTAATAGTTTATTAAAAAAGAACTTTTTTTAATAGGAATAAGAATAAAGTACTATTATAGAATAATTTAAAAATAAGCTTTATAACCCTCTAGTATTTATTTCTATTAATCATAGTTCTATAGGTAGTTAAATCTATCTAATAGTAAATACTAGTAGTATAAACTAGAAAGTAGTATTTAGATAATTTGTTGAATAAAATAAAGTTATTACCTATTTTGAAGGTAGTTTATTTATAAATATAGAATTTAATTAAGATACTAATAAGAAAGAGCTTTATAGAATATTAAAAATATTAAAGTATTTGAGAAACTATTTTTATGAGTAATACTTTTTACTAGAAAATAATATAAAGTTATTAGTTATCTAATTTAATAGTACTACTTCTAACCTATTAGGAGCTTTAGTAATATAATAGATATGATAAATTAGAATGTTTAATTTAGAAATTAGATATATTAGTAGTATAGTTAATTTAGTAGCTAATAGCTTTTTAAAGAAGTTATTAGAGCTATCTAATTAAGATAATAAATAGAGTGAAAGTAATATTGATAACTAGATTAATGTATAAATCTTCTTTATAGATATAATTATTAGATACTTCTTTGAAAAAGTATATTTTATAGGAGATATTTAATATATTGAAGAAGTATTTAATTTAAAGGTTATAATTAATAAGATAAACTAGATTAATAAACTTTGGTATTTTTAATAGTAGTATTAAATTATCTATAGATTTAATTAAGAGAGATTAGGTAAATTGCTTACTATTTAGTAATACTAAAGAAGCTATTTAGAATTAATCCTAGTTAGTTTAAAGCTTTTAGATAAAACATTTTAATTTTTTAGTTATAAGATAAGCTGTTATTTATTTAATTAAAATTATACTATATTATTCTTAGATATATAATTAATAGGGAAGAGCTTTAGAGATAACTAATAGTAATAATATATAATAAGAGTAAATATTAAAGTAGAGAAGCTATATATAAGAGACCGGTAGATTGTTACTACTAGCTTAATATATATAAAGATATATAAGAAGTGGTTAAAAATTATTTAGATTATTAGATGTAGAAGGTATATAGAATAAGTGACTTCTATAGATTTATTATTCTTTAAGAACTTCTTTTAACTATATTTATCTAGATGTCTAGAAAGTGGGAAAATAATATTTTATCAAAACTAGAGATATATTTATAAGCTGTCTAGAAGTTTGGTAGCTTTTGAAATCTAATTTAAAAGTTATTATAAAGTTCTTACAAGAGGAAGTTATTATATATTATAGTTTCTATAGTATTCTTATTATAAATAGAAGGTTGAAGAACAAGGAGCATATTATTAAGTTCAATAAGAAGTATACGTTTAAGCATTAGATTATTTTAATTTATAATTTATAAGCTAATAGAGTTATTGAAGTTAAATATTAACTAGCTATTTATATATTATTAGTCTGGCTATAGGGTAATAATAATAAGCATCTAAAGTTCCTTCTTCTTACTATTTTATTTATAGATTAAATAATAATTAGAACTTTAATCAGATTTACTTTTTTCTATTCAGAAATATAGTTATAAAATGTTTATACTAAGAGAAATACTTATATAAATATAGAGAGTATTAGACTGTGTATTTATTAAAATAGTTGAGGAAGAAATAAATATGAGGATTGAAATATTTATATAGTTAGATAAAAATAGAGAAGTAGTAGTAGTAATAATTACTAATTAGTATAAGAATGTAGTAGAAGGATTTAATAAGAGGAGAAGAAATATTCTATAGGACAATTAATTAGAGCTTAGTAATATAATTTTAATCTATAATGTAAAATAAGTAATTAATAAGTCTTTAGATAGAAAGTTTGAATATAAATAGATAGGTCTTTTTTAATTTATTTATAAGTATTAAATTCTTCTTTATATTAACTTAAAAGCTTTTAAAATAAAGAGATTGTTAGGGTGATATATAGAGGGAATAAGTTATAAAGGTTTATTTAAATTCTTTAGGAATATTAGGAATTTTTAAATTTAGATATTTATAGATCTAATTTAGAAAGAAAATTAGTTAAAGTCTATTTGATTTAAAGAGAACTTATGGTAGATAAAGAAGAAGAAGAAGAAGAAGAAGAAGAAGAAGAAGAAGAAGAAGAAGAAGAAGAAGAAGAAGAAGAAGAAGAAGAAGAAGAAGAAGAAGAAGAAGAAGAAGAAGAAGAAGAAGAAGAAGAAGAAGAAGAAGAATTTATAGTTTTAAGTAAAATTAAAAAAGATATTTTAAAAGGTTTAATAATTTGATAAAGAAAATATCTTATAAATATTAAATATATTGTAGAAAGAATACTTTAAAATCTTAAGTTTGAAGTGTAAATTCTAATAAGAGTTTTATTATTAAAAAGTTAATATTAAGATATAGTAGTTTGATAAATATAAATTTAGCAGATATTTATTAAAAAAGATATTTATAGATTTATAAAGAAGTCTTATAGATTTATGGATTATTCTCATCATTTCTTTCTTATTCTTTCTTTTAATAATAACTTATATAACTATAACTTAATTATTTTAATAACTTTCACTAATTCGAAGACTTTTAGCTTAATTTAAATATCTTGTGGTGCGATCGATAGATAATAAGAATATAAAGTAGGAATAATCTTAGCTTTAATATAGTAGATAACTATATATAATGCCTACTTTTAATAAAGCTGATTAGATTTGAGAATTTTAGTAGTATCTAGTTAAACTAGCTTTTACCTTTAACTGATTAATACTTATATTTATAAGCTTATTATATTAAGAAGAAAAAGATATATTTAAAGATTTGAGGGGATTATACTAAGGATAGTAATAAATAGAATTTTAATATGAGTTTTATTTATAGTAGCTAAGTTGTTTTTTATGAGTAAGGGATAGAGAAGTTTCTAGTTAGTAAGGTATGAGTTTAGGATTTTGAGGAAGAAAAATAGTTCTACTTATAAAGAAACTATTTGATTAAAGAATGATAAATAAAGATGAAACATATAAATACATACTTATTATTAATCTTTTTTATTTAAATTATTTTTTGATTGTCTTATAATTTATCTTATCACTTATAATAATTAAACCATATTTATAGATATATTAAATGAAAAACCTTTTGTTTTTCTTCAAAGTCTAATTTCTAATTTATAAGGAAGTATTATTCTTTAATTAGAAACTGAAAGAAAGGTTAAACTTAATAGGAGGATTATATATAAAAAGATAAGTTGAGAAAGTACAATGGACTTTAGAAATATTAAAGTATTTTTTCTATTAAGGAAATAGTATATCCTATTAATACTTAAAGTTGAATATAGTAATTCTATTAATAATAGTTTTCTTAAATTCCTGAGTAATCTTAGACTTAAGAATCAAGAGGTTCTTATACTTATTATTGAGATGTTATATTTTATCTATCTAATAGAAGCTATAATTAAATTTCTTATAAATAGCATTAAAGTTGAAAGAATAAATATTCTAAGTTTTATAAAGAAAGTAGTTAGTATAAAAGCTATTAAATAAAGGAATATATTTAAAATATAGATTATAAACCTAAGAATTAATCTATTTACTATAAATTATATAGAGATATTTTTATAATAATTATAAAGTATAGTCTCTTAGCTATTATACTTTTAAATAAAGAAACTATAAATAATAGTAAAATACTAAAGCAATTTATAAATTTAAACTTTAGACTAATAAGTAATATTATAATAGATATATATTTAATAATGAAGTATAAATATTTCTTAAGTATATTCTTAAATAAGCTTATAGTTATAAGGTCTTATAAAGGTCTATTAAAGGTTTACTTATATTTATATAAGAAGCTTATAATTATGAACCTAATAGGTAAAAACAATTTTAAGGTATTTATTCTATAATATTTTAAGTTTGAGAAATATGAGATTAATAAGAGTTTTAGAAATTACCTCTATTAGAATAAGAAAGAATATAATTTGGAAAAAGAGAAAAGTACTTATAGAAAGCTTAGAAGGATTAATTGAAACCTAATGTAGTATATTATTAATAGTTTCTAAAAGAGTATAGAAATTTAAGTTATAAATTAAGTAGATTTTATAAGACTTATTGAATAATTATATATATAGAGTATTAGTTGTCTTATTAAGAAGAAGGTAATTAAATTAAGAGTAATAATAGGATAACTCATAGATAGAAGATAATAAGAAGAAGAGTTAAAATATAGTTAATAAAAAGAAAGAAACCAATTAATTTAGAAAAGAAGTCTTCTTTATATATTTCTAAATAGTAATAGGAATCTTTTTATATAAATAATATTACTATTTACTTATTATTCTTAATAGGAATAGTAATTTGTTCTTTTTCAGACTTATATTAATAATAATTTATTCTTTTATAGATCTATATTTATATAAAGAAGTAGTTTTATTATAAAGAAAGGATTTTAAAACTTCCCTATATTATTATATATTATAAATTTAAGATTTAATAAGCTTGTAACTTAATACTTCTTACTTATTCTTTTAATATTCATAATACAGTTTAGCTTTATAAATTACCTTCTTATTATATCCATCTTATAGTAATCTAATTTACTAAAATAAGTTATTAACTATAGCTGTTCACTATAAGTATTGAATTAGCTTTAATATTAGTTATCTATGATTTCTATAATTTTAAATAGATTAATAAGCTTATAGCTGAATATTCTATCATATTTATTTTATTAATCCTTAGTTTTCAATCATTAGAAGTTCTAAAAAAATCTTCAAGATAGTTAGTTTTATTAATAATATCTAGATAGTAGTAATTAGGTTTTATATTTTAAAGTAAGAGTTTGTAATAACTAGCTTCTAGATTTCTAGTTTAATACTAAATTTAATTATTTCTAATTATTTCTATAGATATTAATTAGAAGTATAATAATAAGAAAGCTACTTCTCAATATCTTTATATAAATAATTAATAAACTAACCTTTCTGATATTATGAAATTTCTTAGATATCTATATCTTAGTATTCTATAACTTACTTATTTGAATTAAACTTGAAAAGCCTATTCATAGAAATAAATAAATCGCAGGTTACTAATAGATATTCTAAAAATATATTAAACTATATAACTTTTATATTTTTTAGTATTAGATAAGAATTATAAGGAGACTACTGAGTATTATAAAGAGAGGATAAAATATAACTATATTTAGATTATTATTATATATAATAAGTTATAATAGGGAGAGGTATAGATATATCTCCTTATTAATTAGAATAAGAGATAAACTTATTACTTAGAAACTGAGTAGTATAATAATAGTAGTAAATTATACTATATAATAATAATAATACTTATAAATCTACTTATAAGTCTTTAGCTTTATGTAGAAAATATTTAGCTCCCAGCTAGGACTTATACTCCAACCTATCTTATACTAATAGCTATAACTATAGTTACTTTAGATTTTTGAATTGTAATAAGGTTGTAGTAATAGTATATAATACGATATATTTAACTTTAAACTATACCTTCCCTATTATTAACTAATAACAACTTCTATAATAGACTCCAATATATATATATTTTTTGAATAAAGTAGTACCTAAGAGGCTACTTCTAAGATATATTTAAAGTATTTAGAATTATCTTTAAATACCCTATCTTTAAACTCTAGATTCTTTTTTATTACTTTAATTTTATTCTTTTTAGTTCTACTAATAGCTTTATCTTCTAATAATATATTAAAGCTAAATATAACTATAGTTATTTTAAAAAAGCTAGGGAGAATAATAAAATTGCTTTTATATAAAGCTAGCTCCTTTAGATCTTTATAAAAGTAGTTATAATTCTTATAATTATTAATAACTTTTATAAGGTTAATATTTATATTGAAGTTATAAGGATTAAATATAGTAATAGATAGTAGCTAGAAGTAATTTATTCTTATTATTATTATGATTATTAGTAATATTACAAATAGCTATTAACTTATATTTCAAAGGATAGTCAGCTGGTCTATAGTAGTTTATCGTTCTCTTTTATATCTATAGCTAGTATTATTAAGATGTATTAATAGTATTATTATTCAATAAGTATCTAGCTAGTATAAGTTAACAATATAAGTACTATTATAATAAGCTTAATATTTTAAAGCTACTACTAGTATATCAAGCTACAACCTTCTAATTATTATAAAACTTATTCTAGCTTTTAAATTAGAGCTAAGTTTAAACTAGTAGTTATACTACTAGGTCTTTTTAACTATATTTACCTATAGAAATATATATAAGCTATAGTATATAGCTAGGTATTTTCCTATTATAGAGATTATTTACTAGGTATTATATAAAGCTACCTATTAGAAAGGAGAGCTAAATATATAAAACTCTATAAATCTAATTATATTAAAGAAATACTAAAACTCTTTTTATTTAATTATATAATAATTATATATTATATATACTTTTAGTAACTACTTATAATAGGCATCTTCTCTTATAACTCTTAATTAGTTAAGAGCAGTATTTAATATTAGATAGGTTTCTGAAAGACTTATAAGTTATATTACTATAATAATTATTTAAAAGCTGTATTTTACTTAAGAATTTTATTTATCTCTCTTAATTAAAGAAACTCTAATATTTAAATAGTTTAATTTGTTGAAATAGTTTTAAGATTATAAAGATAATAATATAATTAATACTACAACCTATTAGAAGAAGATTTAAAGTAATTATAAAAGATTCCTAAGAGTTAAATATATTAAACCTGAGAAGTTAAATATACTACTAGGTATAAATAGTAATATTCTAATATTCTTACTAGGAAATTCTAATATCTTTTTAGAAGTAAGTAGAGTCTATTTGTAGACTTTAGTAATAGTAATTCTATTCTCCTTATTTTTAATTATAGAGAAAGTAAATATATAGAATATCGCTATTTAATAGCAGTTTAGATAAGACTTAGCTTAAAAGCCTACCTATATATTAATTAGTAGCTATTATAAGAAAAGGTAAAGCTTTTATAATTCCCCTTATTTGTATCTTAATTCTTATGGATTTAATACTCAAGAAAAGCCTTATTTTATTAAAACGAACTAGTTTGGCTTAGCTTTTTTAGTTTTAAACTATAGATGAAAACCTACTTTAAATGAAGAGAAGTTATTTATAATTATTAACTAGTATAATGATAGATAGATCCTAGCGAATTACTTTATTAAATATTATAGTAAAAGCTTAGGTCTATTATAATTAAGTCTAGAGAAATTATAAGGGATAGTTAAAAACTATATAATACTTTATAATATAGAAAGTATTCTACTATTAGAAGACTTTTAAACAATTTCAAATTAATTTCTTTCTTTAAACTAGATCTATAAATAATACTAATTAGGTCTTTTTATATTTTTAATAGATCTCTTTAGAATACTTAAGTAGTTATACTTATTAATAGTAGGATATATAAAGTGGAATATTATATTAATAGCTAATAGAAGTAATAACTTTATACTATTAATATTATAATATTCTTCTATTATTATAGTAATAACTATTAGATTAACCTAATAGTTAATTAACTAAATAAGTATATTCATTACTTAAATCTATTATAAAGAAGAATCAGTAATAATAATTTTATTAAAAAGATTGATAATTTATAGAAGTTCTATAGGAGTATAAATATATCTAAAGATATATTCTATCACTTTAAAGCTAACATTTAAATTATTCCTATTAAATAGTAATAAGATAGATATATATATAAGCTGAGAGTTATGAAATAATCTAAAGTCTTTATTTGAAATAGGGTTTTAAATATTAGAAAAAGTCTTTAGTATAATAAAAACTACTAGTATTATAAATTAAAAGGAAGTCTTCTTACTAATAGATAGCAATTAATTATTAGTAAGATATTCAGGCTTTATAAGATAGTTTATAGCAACCTACTTTTTTATTAAATTATAATAGAATAATATTATTAGAATTATAGTAATTACTTTAAATTGAATTCTACTATAGATACTATATAGCAGCTTACTAGAAATTTATAGGCTTATTTTAAAGAAATAACTATACAAATACTAGATTTAATATAAATAAATAAAACGCTAGGGTCTCCTAGATTTATACTATTAAAGCCTAAGACTTCTAAGTTTAAAATAACTCCTAAATTATATAGAATTCTATAGAAGATAATTTATAAGCCTAATAATTCTAATAATACTAACTTGAAGTATAATAAAAAAGTATAGAAATATAGTTCTTTAAAATAGCTTTTTAAACCTATCTAGCTAGTATTTAGTTAATTAATTAAAATACTAATACTAATAAGTTATATATTATTATTATAATCTAACTACTTTATTAAAATAGACTTTATAATAATAGAGAGATGTCTAAAAGACTAATTTATTAGTTAATAAGTTGATTAGTAATAATAGACTCTATAGAATACTTTTTATAAATTAACTAACTATATATTCTCGCATTTTATAGTATAAGAAGAATAACCTTACTTTATCTAAAGCTTTAAATAGGAGTAATAGGAAAAAGATTATAATAATTAGTAATATCTTAAGAGTTAATATATATAAAAGAGTTACTAATAACTACTATACGTAAGTTAAATAGAACTATAATACTATAGATAAATTGTTAGGCTTATTTTAGAAGAACTCAGATTAAATTTAAGAAGAAGATTGTAATAAAGTTAAATCTATAAATAGCTATAGTTATATAATATAAGTAGTTTTATATTAATCCTTGGTATAAATAGTATAATTTATTATATATAGATAAAAGAATTAGCTTTTTCTTTCTTTAGAACTCAGGATTTATTATTCAAACTATATTACTTCTTATACTTTTAATTTATAAATGAGATTTAACTTTTATTAAATATTTCTCTAATATTTTCCATCTATCTTTATACTTTATATACAATTGTGTATTTTTGAAACATTTGATAGTTATTCTGGTTTTATAGCTAGGGGTAGTTAGTTGGTTTTAGTCTTTTTGGGCCCTTTCAGCTATAGCCTATTTCAATATTTAAACCTTATTGATTAGAATATAATTAATAAGAAAGTTAGGAAAGAGATATTTTTTAAAGCAAACTAGCTAATTATATCTTAAGTTTATACTTATAGTAAGAATAGATTATATATAATTATAAATATGAAGATAAGTTAAGTCTAATTCTATAATCTTATCTTTTTAAATAGTTCTATAGCGCTTCTAATATAATACTTACTAGTCTAAAAGATATATTAATATTTGATTTTAAAGAAACATCATAACTAATAGAGTTTTAGGCTACAGTTGACAAGATAGTTTATTCTTTAACTTTATAGCTTTTATATGCAATTCCACAATTTCTCTAATATTCTTAATATTATCATTTTGGTTCTAAATATATAAAGTAAGTAAGTTAACATATATGTTTTGAGCGGTAAAATAAGATTTCAACTTTGAGTATTTTGGAGTCTTATTATTATATTGAAAGACCTTAATATTAATATTATACTAATACTTGAGAAATTTAAGAAAAACTTTAAATATATATATTATACTCATTCTAAAATAGTTAATAAAATAGAAGTCAGAAGAATAGTTAATAAGTATAGCTCTAAATATCAGAATTAGATCAGAGTTATTGAAGTCTTAATAATAAAGATACAAAATAAGAGTAATTTATTCTCTAGAGGGAATATATACCATATTCTCATATTCTATATATCAAATCTTCTATTTAGCTTTATTAATACTAAAAGTCTTATATATTTCCTCAATAGGCTAGTAACTATGATATTTGAAATGAGTATTAAGAATATAAACTTCTTATATAATAAAAATAGAACAATCAAAAGGCGTTTTATCAAAATACTTTCATTCTTGATATTAGAATTTCCTGTGACCTTTTAGAGAGTTTTAAATATTATCCATAATAAATTACTACCGGCGGCAATATTTAAGAGAAGTCTTATATTACATTTATTATACTACTAAAAAAACTAATATCCTTTAAGATATATATTATTCTTCAACTTATCGATTATATTTAATATTAATAATTACAATCTCAAAATAGTTATCTTTCTATAACTAAGATTTATAAGTAACTTTCATATCTTATTAGCAGCCTTATATTTATCGTTACTTGACCTAATGAGATTTGTAGTTAAAATAAAATAAACTATAATATTAAAAAGATATAACTTAACTCGTTAGCCTTTCATAATTTCTATATATATCTTAGTATCTCCATAGTCTTAAGTTCATATAAACTTTATATTATGTTCAATGTAGTTTCTCATTAAAGCTTTTCGAATGATTATAAAGTACTTTTTGCCTTAGGAAATATTAGTTGAAATATCCAAATTAAAAGTAGAAGGGTTTTAGAGACGGTATGATTAGAATTACTCTATATTATATATCTAAGATTTAATATTATTACTATTTTAGCTAAAAAGTTTATTATATAAGTATTGTTATCTTGACTTTTTAACTTTCATTGAAAGATCTAAATTTGAGATAAGTAAGTATTAATTCTCTCCTTAGTTGAAATACTTAATATTGAGCCTTTATAAAACTAGTAAAATATCTTTTCAATAAGAGTATATTTAAAAGTAGTTTAATCTATATTTCAAAGAATAGAGAAACTTATGTAAGCTTTAGAAATATTTGTTATTATCTTAAATACTCTAAGTAATAATCAAGATTTCTATTAAAGATTCAAGATATTATTACTAATCTTATTATATTAAACCCTCTAGGAGGGATATTATGTAGCTTTTATGATAGCTAAAATAATTGCAATCTAAATATATTCAGTCTGAAAAGTTATAAATTATAGGCCTATAACTATCTATATAAGGCTTAATTGATAAGTAGACTAATACAATTATTAGACTATAAGCTTAGTTTGTCTAACAATAAATAATATAATGAAGTATTTAAGCCTTATATATAATATCTTATTACTTCTAAAACTTTATTTTTACCATCATCTACATGATAGAATATTTAAATCTAGAAGACTGAGATATCTTATAATATATTGAAATAAAACTTTAAGGGTATAAACTACTTATAATATTGAAATAAATATTACGATTAGTGACCTAAATTATTATATCCTCTTTAAATAACGATAGTAATATCATAATGCCTTATTTATATATTCTAAAGTCTAATTCATCATATAGACTTAATTCGGCTATTTATATTAATTACTTTATACTTTTGAGAAAATCCGTTTCTATAGTGTCCATAAAATCTCTTAAATAAATTTCCTCAACAAAATCTATTAAGAACTATCAATTCTCTTTATTATCTATTTCTATGAAAATAAACTCTTCAAAATATTAAATCTAGAACTTTCGAAGACTTATTAGCATTATCTGTTCTTTAGAGAATTACTCGAGAGTTAATCTTAAGGGTATTTTAAGAATATATTTTTATAAGTAATAACATTAATATTCAGGTAGCCTTATAAGTTGTAAAATTTAGCTTCTGCCTAGAAGATGTTAAATTAAATAAACTACTAATTGTTAGATTTATTCTAATATATAAAGAACTTCTATCTCTATTACTCTAATAAAAGTAATAAGTAGTTCTATACTATTTCTTTATACCTACGTCGTATAAAGAATACTCTATAAATATATTCTTATTTTAACTTTTCACCTCTAGTAGTTCTTTAGTAAATAAGGTAAATATATAGAAGTTCATTCTTTTATAAAGTACTAGAAGTAGTCCAAGCCATATACACAATAGTTATAATACCTCATATATTATAATTATAGTAGTTAATATACTATAGCTATATTATTATATATATTATACTTTAGCTTATATATCATAGTTATAATATATTATATACTATAGTTATAGTAGTCTATATATTATATTACAATATATATACTATAATTATAATAGCCTATATGCTATAGTTATAATAGACTAGATACTATAGCTATAATGAGAATTCTAGTAATATAGCTAGAACTCTAATAGTATAATTAGACTTCTAAAATAAAACTTTTATATAAGAATCTTAATATTTCTATAAATAATAGTTAGAAATACTTAGTTATACTATTAATCAGATTACTATGTTTCCTTCTATTTGACTATTTCTATTATAAATATTTTGATCAAGTTCTTATATTAAGAAAACTATGTTTATCATATTAAATTTCTCCTGATTTCATAGTTACCCATAGTAATTAATTAACTATTAATTTACCTATCTATCTATCTATTCTAATACTAATGAATTATCTTAAATATTAAAAAGAGATCCCTTCAAAAGATATTCTAATATTTGATAGATTTAAATTTGTTTTAATATATTCTTTTAGCCTAATAACTCTTTAATATTAAAAAGCTTTTAATTGTTATAAATACCAAGAAGGTTGCTTTTAATATAATATATATAATTGAATATACTTACAGATAATATATACGTCTTCACTTTAAGCAATTTGAATTAGGTAAGGCCTATAGAAATAGTACTAATATCTAAGGTTTGATTAATCTTTACTCTACCTCCTGGGTACATTATTTCTAGTAGAGAAGTATTTTGAATAGCTTAGAGGTTTATATTCATAAAATCACTACTTTTTAGGTTTTTAAAGTATTCTTTATAATCCCAAAGTTTATAGTGATATTCCTTCTACAATTCTATTTATATTAACAAGACTATTAGAAAGTAGAGAGTTTGAAACTTTTAATAAAGAATCAAAGATTAGTAATAAATAAGATATTGTATTACAATAGTTCAAAGACATTTACTTAAAGCTATTCCCTTAATTAGCATTCTTTAGCTATTGTATAGTACTATAAAGTATCTTTACTTATAACTATAGAATAATATGAAAGATGAGTTGAAAGAAACTTTATAAAGACTTTTCACTACTAGTTAGAATGTATGGACTTTGAATTATAAATGTAGAAAAGCTAAGTAAAAGAATTGAGGAATACTAGAAGTATTAAAATAATTAAAAGACTTTCCAATTACTAAGAGATATTGAAATAGCTATTGAATTCTATTACTCTTTCTACTAAACAATATTGAAGAAATAGAGTTTAAAAGAAATTATTAACCTATTAAAGAAGTCTATTATAAGATATAAGTAGAACATGAGAGTAGTTTATTTAAGAAAGCTGATTTCTAAGTAGAATCCCTGATTTTGGAGAGTTATATTAAGAATGTATATCCTAAAAGTCGATCTTATATTACGTGTGATTTGAGTAGCTAGTACTATTTCTATAAATGTTAATTTACTTAAACCTCTTGAATATAGTTATATATTATATATATAGCTATATTAAATGAAATATAATATATATTAGATTTTACTCTTATATTATAGGTAGCTATAAATAGTAATGCTTTAAAGTAAATAGAAGATTTATAATATAAGGGTTTATAACTAAAAGTTGAGTATGAGAAAGTGTAATAGTAAAAGGCAAATCTCTATAAAGTATAAGGTTTTAACTTAGTAGGCTAACGAGTAGTAGTTATAAGAGGGCTTTTATACTATAGAAACTTCAGGTAATTATATCATATAATATATAATACTTCTAGTTATCCTAGCTTTCTATATAAATTATAAAGTATATATTTTTATAACTATCCCCCCTTGTAGAAGCCATAAGCCTTAAGGCTTATAAATGCTATATAGCTACTTTAATTAAAAGAAAGCTTTATTAGCTAGTTGCCGATTATTCGCTAATTTAATTAATTAAACAACGGTTAAAATGATAGAATAACAATTCTAAATTCGGGTTGTATTTCATATATAAATGTTAACGGATAAGGTCTTTCTTATAGATATATTAACATATAGGGTTCTTATTACTATATTAAGTTAATTAAATGTCTTATAAATTAAATAGCTCATAAGGTTTCTTAGGTATTAGTAAAGCTCTAATAGTTTATTAGAAATCTTTAAACTAAGTCAATATATCTAAGTTTTATAATATATTAATTGGATATCTTTAAGTAAATCTAAAATATCTAACTTCTTTCTATATATAAGGCTTTCTATAAATTATCTTAATACTGATTAGATAATTGAGGTTTCTTATAACTAATAAGATTTGTAAAGTATTAATATATTATTATAGAATACTATAGAAAGCTTGAGATTCTAGTAGATATTTATGGGGATTTCCTAATAGAAATCATAAGGATTTCCCTAGGATTTCCAATTAGAAATTACTAAGATTTCCTATAGGATTTCTCTAGGATTTTCTATTAGATTTCCTAGAGAATTCCCCATATAAATATTTTTGAAATTTAAATAGATTCTTTATAGAGATAGAAGAATTATTAGTTTTTATATTATCATTTTATTAATACTAAAATATAATAGTTAATAATATAATTTATTTTTTGTTAATAAGATTTTAGTTTACTCTATAATTAACTAATTAATATAACTAGAAAATATCAAATTAATAATAAAACTCTAATACTAGAAAATAATTAAGATATTTCTTATTTCCTAGAAAGATATACTATTAAAATAGTATAGAAATTAGTAAATAATAAGTAAGGCTAATACTATAATTACTTAATTAGTATGATATATATTTCTATTAAAGCTACTCTAAATAAATTAAATAATCTCTATATATAATATGGATCTACTTTTTTCAAAGAATATTTAATATAATATAAAATTAAGTTATTAGACTTAATTAATCAAACTTTTTAAAGTTATCCTATATTATCTATTATACATTAATTTGTAGATATATATATAAATAAATAGAAATATATATCTTTAAACTTTAATTCTAATAGCCTATTAATAAAAATCTTAATTATAATAATATTAGAAAAAGATTCATATCTAGATAACTTCTATTTACCATGGATAATTAATTAGAAAATCTCTTAGAAGAATTATTACTTTTATATAATACCTTTTTAAACCTATATTTAAATAAATCTTTACTAGACTTAGGATAAGGAACCTGAGAAACTAGAACTTCTAGAAGAATAGGAACTTATAAGAATTCCAAATTAGACCTAGGAAGTTTAGATTAAGTTTTTTTAATTTAATTTCTACTTAGTAAAACAACCTTATTACCAACTCTTTAAATTAAACTTATTAAATCAAAACTAATAATCCTAATAATTTCATTATAATTATAATTAAGTAGATTAAGTAGAGTTTTATTAGGAGTATTAAATATAATACTTATAGATTTTATCTAAGAAGATATATTTTATATATTTAGGCTTATTTCTTTTTATAGAATAAAGATAGAAATATTAGAATATTAATAGTAAGTTATAAAGAAATTGTAATAGATATAATTAAATACTAAGAATTATATATAGAGTCCCCTATACTAATTATACTATTAAGAATCTATAAACCTATTAATTCCTATTAAGTTATAAATCTAATCCTAAGCGAAATGGATATATTTCTTAATCTATTCTTGAATCTACTTTTTAATCTATTTCCCGATTTTTTTAAATCTACTTCTAAATTTAAATAACTTCTAGAGATCATTAGTTATATCCTATTAAATATATAA
This sequence comes from Colletotrichum sidae, assembly GCA_004367935.1. NCBI lineage: Eukaryota > Fungi > Ascomycota > Sordariomycetes > Glomerellales > Glomerellaceae > Colletotrichum > Colletotrichum sidae. Next base: position 28,027 of record QAPF01000263.1, on the reverse strand, counting down.
AATACTATAGTTAGGATGAAGTAGAAAGTTAAATAGTAATCTTCTAAAATTACTACTAAAACCTAATTTATTAGTTATAATAGAAGAAAAAAGGTATCTAAATATTAAATTGCTTCATATAAATCTTAAGAAATTACTATAGAATTATAAATTCAAATTAGAAGAAATTAGTTTTTTTATTCTTCTTAATTAATATAATCTTTTAAGAAAATTCTAGACAGAAAGTATTAAAAAGATTTATATAAATATAGAATAATCTATCAAAATAGTAAACTTATATATAGATAATCCTAGTTATTATTACTTAGTACTTATTTAAAATATATTTTAATACTTCTATAGACCTATTTATAATTAATATATAATAAACCTTACTAAGAAATAATGGGAAATATTCTAATATTACTAATATAATTTAACTAATTAGATTATGTTTCTTAAAGTTAGATTTAAGGTTCTTATTTAGATAGTAGAATAAGAATTGAAAAAGGTTTATTATATTATAAATAATATCTAGAATAAACTAGATCTCAGGATATTTACTACTAAGGTTATAAGTCTTATAAAAGAATATAATAATATAAGTCTAAGATTATTAGAATAATCTATCATAAATTAGACTTTAAATTAATTATAGGAATCTTAAGATTTAGACTAAATATTGAAAGGGATAAATAGATTAAACTTATAATAGATTATTAAGATAGATAAGTAAGAAAATATAACTTCTAGAAGATAGAAAGACTTAAGAAGAACATTTATATAGAAATAATATAATAAATTTTAAAGTGATATAAACTAGATAAATTATGAAATAAATTAACTATGTAAAATATAATTTAGATTTTTAATATTATCTTCGTTTAGCTTAAGTAACCTTCACTAATTAAAATATACTACTAAAGAAGTAACCTATTTTATTAATTAATCTGAAGAGGAACTATTAATTAATATAGAATTTCTTTCTATGAGAAAAAAGTAAAATAGATTTATAAAGAGATATAATTAACTAAAAAGAATAAATTAAAATATCAAGTTAAGAAAGATCATCTATATTTAATACTTTTTGCTAGATCTTACTCATCAGAATAAATTATAGAATTTAATAGATATCTAAGATTCTAATTCTAATAGTTATATTAATTATAAAACTAAGAAAGATATAAAGGAGAACTCCTAGGAATAATAAAATATATATACTACTAATAATAACTATAAAGTAACAGATTTGGAAAATAATACTTTGGAATTAAATTAAATAGAAGATATTAATATTATTTATTTTAAATATATTGTAAGTAGCTATTAGGAATTATTAGAATATTAAGATAATTTCTTTATTTCTTTAGGATATCCTATTTATAATAACCTTATGAGTCAGAAATATAAAAAAGAGAGTATTATTACTAAGATTATTAAAAGAAGATTAAGCTTTCTTAGGAAAATAACTTCTTAGAATTAAACCTTTCTTTAGTAATTATATTTTTAGCTATTCTAAATAAAAATACTTTTATTTATATCAAGAAATAAAGGATACTAAATAGTATTACTTTAAATGAATATATTAACACTAAAACTATAAGATACTTTACTTAAAAAGATATCTTAGATTAAATACTAAAGTATAAATTTAATTTCAATTTAACTATATTATTATTAATAATAAGAGTTTCATAAGCTATAAGCTAGGCTAAATTCTCTTTATTCTATTAAGGAATAATTAGTAATTTACTCAAAGTTATAAAACTTAACCTTAGAGCTGAGGTAGGAAGTAAGCTTCATATTAGAATCCTATTAAGTTAGGAATTTAATATTTCTAATAGAGTTAATATTCTCAATATCAAGGGAATTATCAAAATTCAATTATATTAAAACTTTAAAATTGTAATAGAAGTATATATCAAAAGAATATTTAATATCTATCTAGTAACGTTAGCTAGGAGCTTAATGCTTTCTTGAAAAACCTTTATATATTTTCTTTAATACCTTATAAAGTTTAAATTCAATATATTTATTTTTCAACCTGTAAGTCTTTAGCTTTATATAGAGAATATTTAGCTCCTAGCTAGAACTTATGCTCCAACCTATCTTATACTAATAGTTATAGCTATAATTACTTTAGGTTTTTAAATATTATATAATAAGGTTGTACTAATAGTATATAATAGTATGATATATTTAACCTTAAGTTATACCTTCCGTACTATTAGCTAATAATAACTTCTATAATAAGTAGACTTCAATATATATACTTTTTTAAATATCTAATAAGCTACTTCTAAGATATATTCAAAATATTTAGAATTATCTTTAAACATCCTACTTTTAAGTATTATATTCTTCTTTATTACTTTAATTTTGCTTTTTTTAGTTCTACTAATAGCTTTATCTTCTAGTAATATATTAAAGCTAAATATAATTAAACCTATTTAAAAAGAATTAAAAAAGTAGTAAAGTTGCCTTTATATAAAGTTAGCTCCTTTAGGTTTTTATAAAAGTAGTTATAGTTCTTATAGTTATTAATAACTTTTATAAGGTTGATATTTATATTAAGGTTATAAGGGTTTAATATAGTAATAGATAGTAGCTAGAAGTAATCTATAAGTAGTTCTTATTATTATTATCATTAGTAGTATTATTATTAAATAGTCAGCTGGTCTTAATTTATTACTCTCTTTTATATCTATAGCTAGTATTATTAAGGTGTACTAGTAGTATTAATACTAATATAAGTCAACATTATAAGTATTACTATAGTAAGTTTAATACTTTAAAGCTACTATTCATATAGCAAACTATAACCTTCTAATTATTATAAAGCTTATACTAATAAGTTTATATATCTAGTTATTATTCTATTACCTATTAGCTCCTACTTTTAATTTAGAATTAGATTTAAACTAGTAGTTATACTATAAAGTCTTTTTAATTATATTTACCTATAGAGATATATATAGGTTATAGTATATAACTAGGTATTTTCCTATTATAGAGATTAATCACTCGGTGTTATATAAAGCTACCCTCTAGGTAAGGGGGCTAAATATATAAAACTCTATATTTCAACCTGTTTATAATAGTATAATCTTTATAGTAATAAGATAGTAGCTATTAATAGCTATATATAATTATTTATTATATAATTAGAAAATTATAAGGAATTAAGAAATTGGATATAGTTCTATTAATAGCTATGAGGAGATAATAGTATATAAGTTTGAAGAAAATGGAATTTTACTTGTTAACTATTTTAATATTGAAGATTCTCACTTAATTATTACAAATAAATTATCTTAAGACTAAAAACTAGGTTTAAAATTTAATTCTAATGAAAATATAGTTTTTTTACTATAGGAAGTAATTATTTATAGTTATTTAAAGATGTCTATTTAAAAGATCTTTCAAATTCTTATTAAATACTTACTCCTTTAAAAGCTAGAAGGATAAATTGATATAAAAGAATATAAGGAAATTATTATACTTCTAGTAGAGAACTATTATAGGAAGAAAATAATATAATACCTATATCTAATTAATTTAGAAGATTAAAAGTTTCTAAATAATAAATTTGATAGAATAGATAAAAGAAGATAATTTAAAAACGTTAACCCTTATATAGTATTTAGAATACTAACTTTTATAATCTAGAGAATAATAAATAGAAAGGAAAAAAGGTAAAGAGTTATAGATTTAAAAATATTAAATAGGATTATAATCCTAGATTTTTATCTTATATTACTATAGTCTGAAGTTATATAGAAATCCTATAGAAGGAAGTTTATTATTATAGTTGATATTAATTAATACTTCTATTAAATACTAATTATTAAAGATTACTAGGAATAATTAATAATTATTAGTTATTAAGGATAAGAAAGATTTATAGTATTACTAATAATATTTAGAAATTTATTAATTTATACTTAAAGATTTATAAATACAAATTTTAAATTATATTAGGATTTTACCTATGTATCTAATAGTAATTCTATAATCACTTTAGAAATGACTAATAAATATTATTACTAATAAATATTATTACTAATAAATATTATTACTAATAAATATTATTTTTAATTTATTCAATCAATAAAACCTAAGACTTTTAAGAGATAAATACTTTATTAGATTCTTTTTAGTTGAATTATTAAGACTAGAAATAAATTGTTTTAGACTTTCTAATATTCAAAATAGAATATAAAATCTTAAGAATAATAAAGTTTTAAAAGTCTTAGGATTTCTAGAGAAATAAATAGGTATGATAACATACTTCTAATATCTCATTTTAGAATATACTTCTAGAATTAAATTTCTCTAAGATAGCAAAATAAAGTTATTAAATTAAAACTATACATAGGTAATTATAATAAGTTAAAAGAGGAAATATTACTATTTTAAAATAATATTTAAATTAATTTAGGAAGAAAAGGATAGTTTTAAAGATACTAAAATAATATTTATTATTAAAACTATTTTGATTTATTATAATTTAAATTGAATACTATTTGTTTAAGTTAATACTTCTTAAGAATGTAAATATAATACTTTTCTTTTGTATATAAAGGATAAAGAAAGTAATTAGGAATTTAGAAATAAAATATTATATATCTTAGTTCAACTAATTATTTATATTCATTAAATATTAATAAGTATTAAAATGTAGTACTAACTAATAGAACTAGAGGTTATATATTTAATTTAAACTATTTGAAAAACTAGGATATTAATTTCATTAACTAAGAAAATACTATTAGTTATATTAATAGATTATATTTCAATACTTAGTATTATAATCTAGATAGTTCTTTTTACTATAAACTAAAGAAAAGCTAACTTATACTTTCTTTTAATAGCTCAATATTTTCTATAATTTCAATTTAAATACTACTATATTCTTAGAAATACTAATTTTATCCTAGATATATTGTTTAGAATATAGATTAGTTAAAAGCTAATCCCAAGAGATAGAAAACTAGATAGAAATAGAATAAATAAATAGTTTATATTATAATAGAAATCAGATTAGATAAAACTATAAAGTGAAACCTTTAAGATTTATATATTATTAATATGAAATTAAATAAGATTTATGAATAATCATAATAACTTAAGGATTTTAATAGATTACTTTTCAGACTTTCTAAGAGATTCTTCTATTGAATTAAATATTTAAACTAATAAAAACTTTATGTTCCTAATTTAATAGTTAGATAATTTATTAAGACTTTATATAAACTAACTATTATTAAGGAATCTAAAGAATATAGTATAATATATTATCTATACATATAATTCTATATTTAATTAAGAAGATTATAGAATGTATTAAATATTACTCTATATATAGTTTACTATAAAAATTAAAGATAAAACTCCTAAGGAAATTCTAATTAATCTTATATTTCTTAATATTACTTTATATTATTACTATAAATTTTATTCTAAGGTTATTAGAAGTATCTTTGGATCTTTCTCTATAGAAACCTATTAAATTACTATTATATAACTTATTAATAATAGTAATAGATATGTTTTCTAAAGTAATATTATTAATTCTAAGATATATAATATATATACTTATTAATTAAGTAAAAGTCTTTTTCTAATACTTTTATATAGGAAAATAGGGAATTCCTAAGATAATTATCTCAAATTATAACTTAGAATACCTATTAGAATTCTAGATATTAATATAGAGAAACTTAGATATAAAATTGTATCTCTTAATAGTATATTATCTATAGATTAATAAATTATTAGAATAGAAAAACTAAGTAGTAGAAATAATAATCTATATATTTATATTTAAAAACTTAGAAAACCTATAGATTAATCTTCTAATATTAATATAATTCTTATTAAATAATAATGTAGTAAATATAATATTTAAGATTCTTATAGAAATCCTGTTTAGATATAAACTTAACTCTCTTTTTGACTTACTCCTTAATATAAATATTACTATTTTATATAATATTACTTAAGATAAAGTAATTTCTTTAATTATATTAATATAAATATTTATAAAAACTACTTTTAACTATAAGTATAAATTAGTAGTATTTACGTTGAGAAATTTCTCTATATTCTTAATTTAGAGAATACTACTAGCTACTTAGAAACTAATTAATAAAAATATTCCCTTTAAGAATTAGACTAATTCAAGTATTAGAAAGAGTGGGAAAACTCACTTATTATCTAGATTTACTACTAATTATTAATATTTACTTAGGAATCTTGATTACTTATCTGAATCTTATAGTTAACTTTATAAAAAGCCTATATAAACAGATAGTAATATATACTAAGTCTATAGAATTTAATAATATATAAAAGAAGGAATTCTGAGATTGTGAGAAATCGAGGAAGTCACCTAAAGGGGCTTCTAAGTATTATATAGAAAGTATATAAAGAAGCGAAATAGCTTATATTATTACTACTAAAATACGGAATATTCGGAGTTTCTAAGTTCTTGAAATGTCGCTTTTAAGATGTAACCTGAGGCTTAGTTTTATAGCCAATATAACTATATCTATTTTATCATATAGCCCCCTAGGTATTAGACTATATTAACAGCTAGAAGAAGCTATTCCCAGTAGTTTTCTAAATACAGAATCATTTAAATATATCAAATATATTCGAATAACTACTCTTAGGCGAAGGCAATAGGGGTCTCAAGCTATAAAGTTAGAATAATAAAGCTTTTAAGTTTTTAAACTAAACTTATAGCTTATTACTTATATTAAAATAAATAATCCTAAATAATTTCTACTATCTAAAAATAACTTCCCCTATCCTTTTTAAATATTCTTATAAAAAGTAGGAGGATTCTAAATTTAGCTCTAGAAGTATCTCTAGCGCTCTATAAGGTACTACTACTTTCTTATTTACTTTGGAGACATATAGCTACTTGAGATGAATATATAGGTTTAAGGGTATACTTATTAAGAGTAAACTACATAAAGTATAACTACTATATTATAATAGGATTATTAAAATTTACCCTCTTTAGAGTACCTTCTATCTATTATAACCCTTGTATTTATATACCTTATCCTATTAGTAGTATAAAGGTACCACTCCAGGTATTTAATCCTAATAGGAGCTAAAGCCTAATAAAAGCTAAAGCTTAGCTATTAGGTATCTTATATTTCTTTAATATATAAAACCTATTCTGATAATAACTTGGAAAGTATATTTCAAGTAGTAACTAGTTATTAAGATATACTACTTATTATTAAAACTGTTATTAAAAGTTAGACCTTTAATTCTTTCTAGGCTATTAGGAGTAGCCTCTTTTTAAATTTAGATCTTTACTACCTTAAGTATATAGCTTAAATAATATCTAAAATATCAACTTTACTTTATACTTAGTTAAACCAGGGTATCTTATAGGCTTCTAGGCTTTCTCTACCCCCCTAGATATACTATATAATATTAATATATTCAAAAAGTAATATTTAGATTTTAACTACTATAAGCTAAGTCTATTATAGCTAAAGAAATACTATTTTATATAGTAGTTAATCTAAGTATAAGTTGAGTAGAGAGGTAAAAAGTAGAGTAAAGTTAAAAGAGGGAGGAAAAGTAGCTAGCTGAAGGATATAGTAAGGGTAAAAGCGCTATAAAAATACCCTTGAGAAATTAATAATAGTAATATTAAAAGAGATATATAGGGGCACTTTAAGATAAATAGTATTATATATATCTAAAAGTAAGATTAGAAAGAAGTCCTTATATATATAGACGCTTAAGCTTTAATAAAAAAGGGTTATTAAAGTTATTATAATTATTTAATTTTTAGTAAAAGAGGGGTTTAGGTGTTTGAAAATACTAAAAGCTAGGCCTATAACTATGAGAAATCGGGGAGGCTACCTAAAGGGGCCTCTAGGCACTTTATAGAGGGTATATGAGGAAGCAAAATAGCTTGTATTATTACTATTAAAATACGGAATATACGGGGTATTTAAGCCTTTGAAATATTGCTTTTAGAGCGTGGCCTGAGGCCTAGTTTCATAGCCTATGTAGCTATATCCGTTTCATCACAGAGATTTGGTTTAATATTATAAGATAGAAAGAATCTTAGAAAAAAGGGTAGTATAATTAAGAAGAAGAAGATTCAGGATTTAATATTTTATTAAATGGAAAGATTAACTTAATATTTATAATATATAGAAAGATTTTAATATAATAGAAGTAGAAGAAATAGTTAAAGAATTTAAAAAAAAAGAAGCTTAAAAGAATAACTAATTAAAAGAATTAAGGGAAAATCAGGAATTATTATTAGATTGATACTAAATACTTTTATTAAGAAAATAGCTAGATAAAGCTAAAAATAGAACTATAAAAAGAAACTTAAGATGAAATATTTCTAATTAATTTTAAGAAGAAGCTATTATTAATATAATTTCTTAGAAATCCCTAGGAAATCAAGAGACTTTAAGAATAGGAAATCCCTAGGAAATTATAGAATAATCTAATAGGATATAACGAGTAGATACTATTTAAAATCATAGTACTTTCTTTAGAAAGTTATAATAAATAACTTTATATGTGATTTATTATAATAATAATACTATTTAGTAATTATACTTTAAATCATTTATTAAAACAAGTAAATAGAATATATTTCACTATATAGGAAAATTTCTAAATCTTTTCTAATATGATAGATATTAGAAAAATACTACTATTAATATAGGATAAAAATAGATATTTCCCTATATTTTAAACCTAATAGTCCTCATACTTTTCTATACCTCTTTATACTTTATTATAATGTACTAGTACTTTATACTAAATACTACTTATTATAATTAATTAAAGGACGAATGATATATATAATTATACTATAATCCGCTCTCTATAAATAAGGAAGATGAAAACTTAATATTTCCTAGCTACTTTAGAATATTTTTAATCTTTAGGAGTAAAATATCTATTAGTAAGTATATAAAGTAAACCAGTAAATAATTCAAGACTTAGAGTAATACTAATAAATAAACCTTTTAGTACTATTGAAATATTACGATTTCTAAAAGAATTAAGTTTCTTTTTAATATATTCTAAAAGACTATTATTTCCATCTTAGATTAAGAGTTTAATTATATTAATAACTTGAAATAAACTAAGTCTATCTTTCTTACCTATTTTTAATTACTTATTTATAATAATTTCAATATTTAAATTATTCTTCTTTATAAAAGTTAGGGAATTGACTCTAAACTTTAAAATCCTATATTGTAATCTAGTAGTCTTATTAATACTATTTTAAATATTAATTATATATACTCTTCTATTTAGTAAACTTAAACATTGATTAATTTTACTATAAGTTGTATAAGAAATACTTAGAGTAGATATATAATTTATATATAAAACCTTATAACTCCTATTCTTTCTAGTTAAAATTAAAGAGTTATATAAATATATCCTTCTTATATTAGAAGTTAATAATAACTTTCTATCTTTAAACCTAATATTTAAAGACAAAAGATTAAGAAGGTAGTAGAATAAGTAAATACTATTATAAGATTAGTATAAAAATAGAAAGATAGGAGAATTATAATTAAGATTATATAAAATAATATCATTATCTTATTTAAGGAAATACTAGATATTATAGAAATTCTTACTAACTTTATAGCTTCATTAAGTATTAATAATAGTTCTAATCTCCTAACTTCTAAATCAATCCTTGAGGAATAAGTAGTATAAAGTAGTTCTAACTTAATACAATAAGTAGGATTTAGCAATTCTTTTTAAAAGTCATAATAAAGTCTCAAGCTAGTAAATTAGATTCTAACTTCTAATTTTGGTTTTAATAATATTTGAATTGTATTAGCTTTTAATCAAATTAATTAATTGAATTAGCTCATTACTTCTAGATTTAATATTCCTTTAAATAAGTAGAAAGTTAAAGTAAATTAATCTATTATTACTTATATATATAAATATAAGCTAGTTTTTGAGGTAATCTAAGGAATAATAGTTAGTTTTTATTAGAATAAGCTTTATTTCTTAATAAATAATATAACTATAAAGTGTTTTACTAATTTTTATATTAATCTTATTAAGAATAATAAACCCCTAAAGCTGGTTCTTCTAATCTTTCTTATGAACATCTTATAAATTCTTTATAAGTTTCTATATAGTAAATACCTAAGAATTAGAGAAATCTGAAAAAGTCGCTATATTTCTAATAAAGAAGAGCTTTTTCTAGTAAATTTAATTTTATAGATTATAATAGTTTTATAATAAATATTATTAATAGTCTTACGTTTTTTAGAAGATACTTAGTAATAGCTATATACTTCTCTACTACTAATTATATTAATTTCTAAGTTAGTTAGAATATTAGTAATAAGGAAATCTTTACTTTTTTTAGAATAATATAAGAAGAATTTTCTAATTATCTTAATGAATAGTATAAAGAAGTTATATAAACTATTATTTTAAGAGGAAATATTAGGAATGGAAGAAGGGATATTAAGAAGAAGTATAATTAGAAGAAGAATTAATTACTAAAATTTAATTATTATTTTTAGTATTTGTATAAGACTACATTCCTGAGATTGTATTAATATAGTAAGTTATATAAATGTGATGAATAAAAAATACGGTGTGTGGTCTGAATGTAGGTTATTAGAAAGTATAATCTATTTAAACTAGAATGAAGCGTTTAAATATATATAAATAAAGCGGTTAGACTTTATATAATCCTAGTATAACTACCTAGTAGATTCTATACTATACTTATTCTTATATACCCTCTTAGTAGTAGAACTACTAGAGATAACCTTCTATTTTATAAATTATTCTAAATAGTATATTATTCTAAATAGAAATAAGTATAAATTTTCAAAATAGTTTTTAAAACGTTTAGATATAACAAAAAATTTATTATAATAGACTTATTATCATCTATGATATATTTAACTGTCTTTTTCTTTATCTATAATAAGAATATTTAGTTAGTTTTTTTTAAAATTACTATTTATTTAATTTTTAGATATTATAAATAATATTCTTATTACTCTTTTATCTACTAGTTTCTTTCTCCCCCTACGTATTAATATTTCTAGTAGTTACTTTCTTGTACTTATTAGTAGTATATATTAATAAAATAGATTCTATATATTGATTTCTAGTATAAATAATAATGTTTAGTTATTATTAATATTCTAATTATAGTCTAATCTTATTAAAACTTAAGTAGTTAATAATACTTTATTCAATATTACTTTTAACTTCTTAATATATTCTAATTTAGATACTTCGTTAAGTAATCTTAGATTTATTTTTACTTTATTTATCCTTAGGTTTAAGGGGATACTTATTAATTCTAATTTAAAGAATACTTAGAAATTATAATTTGAAGTTATAATTAGTATTTTGTATTATTATTCTATTATTAATAATATTTTTAATGTTTAAAATACTTTCTTTTATTCTTTTTAAGAGGCTTATTTTATTTAATACTTCATTTTAAGTTATATTCTATCTAATTAAACTTAAACTTATTACTTTTCTTTTATACTTCTTAGTATCAATATTCTTATTAACTTTGATAATGTTTTCAATAACTACTTAATTCTCAAGATTTAAAGTTAAATTACTAATACTATAAGTATTTATCTAGTTAAAGTAGATTTAATATTTAAATAATAATATAAATTTAAGGTAAATTGACTTAAGTTATTTATTTAATTATAGTTTACCAAACTTCTTAAGCTACTAGAATACTCAATATTTTTCCTTCTATTTAAGGATTCTGAAATATTTAAAATTAGTAGTATTAAGGTTGCTTTCTTAAAGAAAACTACTATTTTAGAAAGAAAGCTGGCTATTTCTACTAGAATTAAATATCTCTATAGATATTTTAAAAAGATTCTTATTTTATTTCTTCTTTTTAAAAATAAAGAAGATAATTTAGTTAGTAATCTCTCAGTTTTAAAAGAGGAGTAGGAAAAAGTTGAATTTACTATTAGTAATAGTAAGAATAAAGAAGAAGATATTGATAAATTTATTGAATATCTGAGAGAATATATCAAGATTATATCTAAGTTTATAAGGAAATCTATTTAAATTAGAAATTAGAAGGCTTTTTCTAAGATAAATAACTTCAATTATTAACTTAAGAATGTTAAATATTAATTAGTTAATTTAAATAAGAAGCTTATTATTATTAAATGCATTTCAATAAAACTTATTCTTTTTAAAAAAAAATAATTTAAATAAGACTATAAAGAAATATAATATTTAATTCTTTAAGATAAAAATGATTAGTAGTATTTAACCTATTTGATTTATTCTTTATACTACTTATTATTTAAGTTTAATTTTTCTTATAGAAGTTATTTTTATATTATTAGGATTAGTAGTTAAGATTTACCTTCTAATTATTATTAGTAGTCTAAGATTAAGTTATGAGGATCTTATATCTTAATGTCTAATAAAACTTATGAAATATTAAAACAAGATCGTAATACTTTTTAGATTTCTAATAATAATAGAATAAGTAATTTGGTTTAAAATTTTAGTTTTAAATCTAACCTCTTATAATTAAAAAATAAGAAGGTTAGTAAGGTGAGGAAGTTATTTTAACTCAAGTTTCAATCTAAATAGTAAAAAGAGTTTCAATTAGCTTTTTTTTGAAAACAGAAGTATTTCTAAATTTATTATTAGAATTCTCATTATTATATAACTTATTATTATTTACTTATCTTAAGTATTACTATTTACCTAGTTTTTTACTATTAGTCCTATCTCTAGTACTTTAATTATTTTAATTAGGTTTCCTATTAATTAAAGCTTTATATTTTAGATAGTTATTAGAAGATTTAGAGATTAGAATTTTAAACTTCAAGTAGTTCCTAGTAGTTTTTGAAGTTAGAGCTTTAGTTTTAATATTCTAATAATTAGCTTTAGTAGTCTTCCCCTTCTTTTTAAATAGATTTTAATATTAGTTCTTTTTCTAGGGAATATAATTAATTCTTTATATCTCTTAAGGTTAATTTTTATATACTAATTACTACTTCTTATTTACTTATTTAAAGTTCTAAATTTAAGTAGTTTATTTTGAATTAAATTCAAGTTTAAATAGAAAGCTTTATTCTTTATGAATAATTTAAGGAGTTCTACTACTTTCTAATTTTATATATAATTATTATTAAGATACTTTATTAAATAATTAGATTTTAGGAATATAGATTACTTATATATATTATTTAAATAGTTAGGAATAATTTTAAGAAGTCTATTTATCTATTTTAAGTAGTTTTACTAGTATTACTTATAAATCCTTCACATTAAGAAATATTCTCAATTATTTAAACCTTACTTAGGTGAAGTTTTTCTTAAGTCTATTTATTAATATTATATCTATTGGTATATAGATTATTTTAAAGTTCTTTTTTAAATATGTTTAATATAATTATATTTATTCAATATCTATATATTAAAGCTTAATAGATAGATATTTAGTATTTGAAATATTTAGTTCAATAGTTTAGTAATTATTATAATAGGTTTTCTAAATATCTATAATATTAAGCTTAATATTTTAAAATAGTTTCTTTTAATATTATAACTTCTTTTAAGATATATTTAAAGCTAAGAAGCTCTATTGTAATTATTTATATTATCATAATATTTTGTTCAGTGGTTTTTTATTAAATTAGTTTTTTAAATAAAAAGATAATATAATTATAATTGAATTTTTGAGTTTTCTTTAGAGTTAATAAAAAAGTATCTTGAGTAATTAGGAGTATTTGAAATATCTTGTTAATAACCCCTAAGTCTCTAAATTATGATATTAAGAATCTTATCTTATAGAAGTATTGAATTATTTAGTTAAGAGTATTTTGGTATATTTAAGAAGGATTTATAAGGTATTTTGAAAGTAGAAAGTATATAAATAAGATATCTAGTTATATTATAATTAATATATAAAGATTGAAATCTATTTTTATCTAATATATATAGATTTATTAAGATATAATTTAACTACTATGTATAATAAAGAATATTATTAGAAGTAGAATTATAGGAGTTCGTTTATATTTAAGATTGAAGTATTTTGTGATTTGAGTGATATCTATATTATAAACTAAGTAATTCTTCTAATACTTTTAATTTCTTACTATTTAAATTCCTAAAAAATACTTAATAAGATTTAATTTCTTAAGTTTATAAGTATACTTTATATTTATAATAATCTTAAGAATATTCTTTTAGCTACTTTATACTATAAGAGAAGAATATTATCTATATAGAAAAGGATATAGGTATTTAAATTCTTATTCTTAAATAAATAAAGTTCTTCTAGATATATTAAGAAGCTTAATAATTTAAGAATAATATAGAAAGCTTTATATTAAAGAAGAAAAAATATTTTGAAGTTTATAAAAAGCTTATTTAAGCTTGATATATTTGTCTTTAAGTTTGAATCTATTTAGTAGTTTAAGTATTATTAGAATTCTATTAGGATTCCTTATAGTATTTAGAAATATATTAGTAATATCAGATTAAAAGACTTTAAGATTAAAGTATATTATAATTACTATAACTATATAAAATATATAGATAGTTAGTATTAGTATATATATAGTTTATAGTAGATTAATGAATTATATATCTCTATATATATAGATCTTTGTTTTATACTATTTTAAATAATTATTTATATCTATCTTATAAGTAAAAACTTACTTAAGAAGAAGGAGTTTAGTTTTAGTATTCTAATAATCTATTTCTTATTAAGTATTCTTTTCTTTTAATTTTATAATCTTAACTTTCAATACTTTAATAAAGAATTTTTATAGTAGTTCTAATAAGTTGGTAATATTTTTCTAAGTTTTTAATAGTATAATTAATTAATTAATATATATTTGAGTTTTAATATAAGAATCTTTCTTTTTCAATACTATATTTTCAATAATAAGGAATACTATTAAAAAGTTAGAACTATTTTTATTAAGCTTTTATTTTCAATTAAATATATTAGTATTAGTAAAACTGTTTTATTCGCATTCTATTGAATATAAAATACTATTATTATATTTTTAAGAGTATTATATAGTTATTAATATTGATTTCTAGCTGAAGTTATTATTATTTTTTACTCTTATATTATTCACTTGTTTCTTAAGTAGCTAAACTTACTATCTTAATTAGTCAAAATCTAGAGCTATGTTTTAACTTTCCTCGAGTTAATTCAATAGGGGTTTTGAGGTATTGATTTTTATACTTATTTAAAGTAGGTATTTTTTCTTAGTTAACTGGATTTCTAATTCCAAATATATTATCTAGTTCTAGTTATTAATATTTTTTTAAATTCTAATTATTATTAGGAATTACTTCTTCTGACTAAGATTAATTAGAGTTCTAAAGTAATTCTAATAGTTTAGATATTTGTTTAAATATACTTAACTTCTTCTTATTAGTTTTAGAAACTAATTCTAAGTTTAGTTTAATATTTTAAGTTATCTTTAGTATTAATAAGATAGCTAGTAGAAGAAAAGCCTTTTTATCAAGTATTCTTATTATTCTAAAATCTCTAAGTATTTTGAGAATAAGATTTTTATCTTTTTAAATAATACACTTAACAAGTAGTTTTATAACTTCACTTATAAGTATTTTATATTAATCTTATTTTAAGTAAAATCTTATCTTATTAAACTTAATATTTTAAGTAATAATAATCTTTCAAAAAGTAGGGACTTAGATCTTATGGAGATTATAAGTATTTAGAATATAGCTTATTAGGTATCTAATATATCCTTTATATTTAAATTTAAATAATCTTTTCATAATACTTTATTTATCGTATCTCTTAAGTAGGTATATTTAATATTTATAAGTATAAATCTATTCCTAGTAGGATTATATATTTTAATAAAAACTTAGAATGTATTCTAATACCTACTAATGAAAATACTATTTAAATTAGGTTCCTTTAATGTTATATTTAATAATTTCTAATTATTCTAAATATTTAGAGATATCTTATATAGTATAGTTAAAAGTTTAAATTAATTCTACTTAGAGTTTAAATAGTAGGTTTCTAGTTTTTTATATCTTTATTCTTTAGGTAATTAGTTCTTTTCTAGAATACTAATTTATTCTAATTAGCTCTTTAATATAAGAGGGAGATAGCTTGAGATTAATTTCTTATTCTATGATTTATATTTAATAATTAGTTTCTCTATTGATTACTATTATAGTTTTTTTAATATTATATTAAATCTTATATATTGAAAGTTTTTCTATTATTCTACTTAACTTTTAAATATTTTTAAGATTTAAAAAGTTGAATTATAGGTTTTATTAAGTAATATAAATATAAAGAGGAGGTTTGAAAATTCATTTTAAATAATAAGTATTTAGGAGTTACTTATATATACTTTAGGAAAGTTAAGTAAATCTTAGGTAATATAGTAAATTAGGTAAACTAAGTATAATTCTAAAGTCTATTTAGAAATAATTTATTAAGAATAGGTCTTTATATAGTAAGAATAATTTAGTTATTCTAGTTTTATAATGTTTACTTCTTAAGTATTGAAGACTAAATATTCAAGAGTAATCTATCTAAGGTATTTTGTTTAAAAGTATTATATAAGAGTATTCTTAGATTGTATTTCTAGAAGAGCTTTTCTTTAGTAAAGTTAAGAGAATAATATACTTAGAGATTTCCTAATAATATTTAAATTATTTAAATGAATTATAGGATAATTTAATAGTAGTTGTATTGAAGGTCTTTGATCTACTTAAAGTTATATACCTCTTAAGACCCTTTAAAGGAAGCTATACCTAATAGTCAGCTCTTATCTTATAAACTTTATAGATAATACTAAGGCCAAGGAACTATTTAAACAATAGAGAAAACTTCAGGTAGTAATAATACGGTTAGTTAATATAATTACGGATAAATATAGGAGGTATATTACAAAGGGAAAGTATAGGCTTATATCTATTATAGTTACTTCTTGAAAAGATTATAATAGGATTATAATACTAGTACTAACTAGCTAGTAATACTTATTACTAGTTATTAACAATTACTAGCTATTGATAGCTAGTAGTAGTAGTTAATAGCTAGTAATAACTATTATATATAGTTTATATAATTAGAAGGTATATACCTACTAGTTATAGTCACTTACTATAGGTTTTAAACTTACTACTCTTACTATAAAATAGTATAAGCTAGCTAGATGTTAAACTACTATATTAAGCGGGAAGAAGATAATTTAAAACTACTTTATATTTAAGAAATATAAACTTATACTTTCTAAAAAACTATTCTATAATATTAGATTAGTTAATTAGGTTAAATCTAAGAATATAAATAAGGTTTATATAGTAGATTTTGATTTTATCAAAGGATAGAGTTTCTGGAATAATATTAGTATAACAGTTTTTAATATAAGCTATATTATTTAGTATTAAGTCTAGTGTATTTTTATATTTAGATTATTAAAGATATTAATGATTATTTACTTATTTAATCTAATTATAGGGAAGTTAGTTAAACTTTAATAGATTATACCTATCCTTTTACTTAATTTAAAAGATTCTTTTTCAAAAAGTCTATTAAGTTAGTAATATAGACTACTTTACAACTATTAAATATTATATTTACCAAAAGTAAGTAAGGTTTATAAATAGTTAAAAACATTTTAAGGGGGATTTTAGTTAATTTCTCAAGTAATAAGGAGTTAATACTTATATATATTAAGTTAGAAAGATAATAGTTACTACTATTAGATTTACTACTTAAGGGAATTATTTTGGTTTTTAAAATATCTAAAACTATTTCTATAGTTTGATTAGTATATTCTTGAGAATTTAGCTATCTTCTTATTACTAGCTTTTAGTAGAATAAATAGAGCTTTAGGTTATTTATTCTATTCATAATACTATTTTGAGTAGTAATTATTATTTCAATATATAAGAATCTTCTATATAAGTTTATAATAATATACTTAATATACCTATAGTTTTCTAGAGGGTATAGGTAACTTCTGAAATTATATAGATATTTTAGTTTTAATTGAGATATTCTATCTAACTTTTTTATAAAAGTAATTAATATAAATAACGTTTTATTATAGCTTTCTATTAAAACTTTATTAGTATAAAGTAAAGTAGAAACAACTTCTCTATATTTAGTTAGATTATTAATATTTAAGTTTGAAGTTTTTTCCTTAATAATATTCTAATATTATAGTTTAATTAGGTGAAATATATTAACTAAATACATAAAGTTACTTTCTGATAGTAAGAAGTTCTTAGATTTTAGGAATCCAACATATAATTATTTAAGGGTAGATAGTATACTATTTATTATATTATATTAAACTAGAAATATTTGAATAAGCCTTCTTAAGGATTTTCTTATACTTTATTCTAACATATTACTATATAATTAAATTATTCTAAATATATTACTACTCTAGAATTCTTAGAAAAACTTGAAAAAAGATATTATTATTATTAAGGAATTCTATTTGGATAGGTATTAGTAAGTTATTGTTAGTATTTATTTTGACATATATTTAAACTATATTATAATCCTGTTTTATCTTTTTATAGTTAAAATCTCAGACTATTTAAAACTTGAGATCTACTATATAGTAAATTAAAAGAATAAAAGGTTTAATATCTTTGGGTATCTATTAAATAGTATTTTCTTAGATAAGTTATTTATGAAAGTTAAATGGATCAATTAGTTTTAAAATATTAAGATTCAGCTTAATATCTAGATTAAAGTATTTTTGAAAGTCTTAGCTAGTTATATAGAATTATAATATAATATATTAATAGTTAAGGTTAGAGCTATTAGATAGCTTTACTATTATATTAAAACTATTAGTAATTGAGTATACTATTCTTTAGTAGTTTATTGAAGAAGTAATATAATAGATTGAAAAGGATTTCTTTTGTATTTATTATTTAAAAATAACTTAGAGGGTAATTAAATATTCTCAGGCTTATAATTATAATGAATAAATAATATGATATGCGGTTTGAATATAGGTTATTAAAAAGTATAATCTATTTAAACTAGAATAAAACATTTAAATATATATAAATAGAGTAATTAGGCTTTATAGAATCCTAGTATGACTATTTAGTAGACTTTATACTATACTTATTCTTATAATAAAGTTATTTATATTTCATATTTTCTTACTTTAATTTTACTAAGACTTAAATATTTTTCTTCTTTATACTTCCTAACTAGTTAATTTATTTATAAATAAAATCTTTTTAACTTCCTAAGTAATTAGAATTACTTTATTATAATTAATTATTAGGGTAAGAATCTTTAGTAATAAGTAATTATTATAGAATATTATAAAGAATTTAAAATTTTAGTAGATTATTATAAAGATTTCCTAATAGAAATTATAAAGCTTTCCCAAGGATTTCCTATTAGAAATTACTAAGATATTCTATTAGAAATTACTAGGATTTCCTATAAGATCTCTCTAGGATTTCTTATTAGATTTCCTAGAGAATTCCTAATAAAAATACTTTAGAAATCTAAATAGACTTTTTATTGAAATAGAAGAATTATTAGTTTTTATACTATTATTTTACTAGTACTAAAGTATAATATATATATTTACTAGCTAATTATATACTTTCTAAAGTATTTCTACTATATTATAATTTTCTAACTTTAAACTTAATATAGCTCTAAAGTTTATTCAGGAAATTTTTAGTAGTAAAGTACTTATAGTAAATCCTTATAAAGTATCTTAGTTTCTAGTAGGATATATTGAGCTCATTATAGTGATAAAAAGCTGTATTATAGTTTAATTCACTACATACTTTATATAGGAAATAGGTTTTAAAGTATAATCCTTTTACTAAAGAGCTTTCTAGAGTATTAGTTTCCCTATAATACTTAAATATTAATTCCCTAGTAGTAGTATTCTTGATACTATTAAAGGTTTCTTTGTAAAGCTATAATATCTCTTAAAAGTACTTAGTTACTAAAGCTATTACCCTAAGTACCTAGTTATTAAACTTCTCATACTATGAATATTCCTATAATTAAGCTTTAAAGTAGTAGAACAAAGTAAAAATATAAGGTTTTGAAGTTTCTGATTTTTATATATGTAGAGCTTTATAGATTACTAACTATTTAGTATAGAACCTTAAAGAAAACTGGCTTTTATATCAAAGTATTTCAAATGAATTATACAAGTATAATTCTGATAAAATAGAATTAGTTAGTAGTTAGCGAATAAATACTATAAACTTAGCCTATATAAAATCTAGTAATAGTATATAGTAGTAGTTATACTACTCGGTCTATAAGTCATATCATAGCTTTATTATAACTTACTAGATTCTATATACCTCAGAAGCTTATAATTATAATACATAGCTTTTTAAGATTACTATTAGCTAATCCTCGATTTTATACAGAGCAGTATACTTATAGAAGAAACTATAGGGGTAACTAAGAAGTTTTCAGTAATCTTTATAATTAAAAGTTTCTTTAAGAAGTCACAATACTAGGACCACAAATAACTTAGTATTAAGTAACTAAGCTAGTTTAATCTCTATAAAAAACTATTATTCAAAAATATATATAAGTATTACTATAGTAGTATTACTTTATTTAGTAGCTATTATAGAGATTAATCCTAGCAGTATAGGTATTACTATATACTTACTAGTAGCTTTAGAGGTTTCTTTAAGTATAAATATTTGTAGTATAGCTATAGATACTACTACAAATACTACGTATTTACTAGCTATTTATTATAATTCAACTATTACTAAAATCCCAGCGTTATTCTTCTAAGAAAAAGAAGTTAAAGAATTATAAAGATTTATAACTAATATTTTAATAAGGGAAAGTATAATAGTAAAAAGTAAGGTTCTATAAATTATAGAATATTAATCTAATAGGCTAATTAGTAGTAATTATATGAAGGCTTTTATCTGATAGTAGTCTTAAATTACTATATTATATAGTATATACTAATCCTAGTTATTCTAACTCTCTATATAAGGTATAAGGTATAAACCTTTATATATAACTATAGATACCTTGAATAGATATTTTCTATTTAAAAGAAATTCTCTATTCATTGTATTAATCATCCTAATTGAATAGAAACTTAATAAGTATCTATTTGATATAATATTTAAAATAATAAGTCTTTCTTAGAACTAAAATATGATAGTAAGAAGTCTTATAATATTTACTAAAATACTAGTAGAATATCCTAATATGTCTACTATATTGATATTTCTATATGTATAATCTGCTAATTTATATTAAGATTTTTAATAGAAGATTAGTTTAGAAAACTATTAAAAGTCTTCTAGCTTTTATATAGAGAAATAATTGATTTCCAACTGTTAACGTATATTGTCTAGTAATTCCTTATATATAATATAGAAAGTATTTATTAGGTTCAATAGGTATCAAAATAGCTAGAGCCTTAGTAGAAGGTGACTTAGTAAGCCGACTTCTTTATTTGAATTAGTTAGATTAGAAAGATTATTCTATAGATTTATATATCGTATAGCATATATATATGCGCCGTTTTTAGACTTGGACGTTATGAATAGAGATAACAGTTACGAACCCAATCACGAAATCGATCGATTCATAGTATTCATTAGTTATTAGCTAATAGTATTACTATTAAAAGGAACACTCATTAGAAAAACCTTTCTCTTTATCAAAATACTTATAATATTTGTAGAATTCTTCTATAATTATATTAAAATTCTATTGAAGTTTTTTTTAAAATATTTTTTCTTCAATCTACTTAGTTTATTATCAGTATATTATAGCTTTTGTTATTAGGTCTAAGATCATAAAACTAACTATGATTTATGTTTATTTCTATTATATTTCTTTAACCTACTATTTTCTATTCTTTTTAATCTTAGAAGAAAGTTTACTGGTATTAATTTTAGAAACTAACTATGGAAGATATTTTAATAATTCTTTAATAGCTTTATAATAAGTTTGAAAAGCTAATATTTATAATAGAAACTTTATATTAGACTATAGTAATAGTAGTAGTAGTATAGAGCTTTAAGATTAATTCTATATATAAGTCTTAAGGTTTAAGTTAATAATATTTATATATAAACTATAGTTTATAAGTATAAATCCATAAATTATATAAGCTATATTAGTAATATTGTTTAACTATTTACTTACTTAAGATATAAGATATTAGACTTTAATCTAAGTAATAAAGTACTTTTAATCATACTAATACAAGTTTTTATAAGTACTAATAAGAAGAAAACTATTTATTTTAAAAAGATTTACTTTATAATATATTTACTTTATTTCCGATAAACTCTAATAAACTTGGAATCGAAAGAAAACCATATAATATCAAAGTACTTCTATATTAAAAGAAGTCTTTCCTCATATATACCAAAAAAGCTTACCCTCTACAGCTAGAGTGAACTTGACGTTCAATGTACGCGCATACTGCCTGCTCGGTCGAGGCTAATTCCGTAAACTGTTCCGAGTCCACTCGGACCACTCTCCCTCGCAGATATTTCCAGTTGCTTCGATCGTGACACCACCCGACACGATGAGCGGTCGTCTTCTTGCCGCAGGGCTCCTGCCCACGACACGAAGGGCCCCAGTACAAGCTGTCCGCCATCTTCACCGACTCCCCGCTGGTGGCCTCCAGGGGGCTGATGCTGCCGTTCGCGCAACTCGTCGACGCATGTGGTTTCCCGGGAACGCCTTTCACAATGCCGTAATCGTACGGAATGCTTCTTTCGCCCGTTTCCTACCAAAATTGGTAGTGAAGTTTGCCAGGATTCCTGCCATGTTCGGTGGACTGGCTGTCGGAACGCTTGCCTGGGTTCAGTATCAGGCTAACCGTGGGTTTGCCCCCTCCCATCAGCCTCACTACCTGTGTTCTGACCTACCCTTTTTCCCAGAACTGAGCAACAATGCGTGGGATTTTGTCATCAAGACCAAAGACGGAGTTTCTGATGCGGCGTCTACTCTACTTGGCGGTGCCAGCGGGATAGCAGACCAAACACGGCGTGGCTGGGAAAACACCAAAGAACAGATAGAGACTCCCCAATGGCTGCAGAAGGTCCTGCGCATCTACGAAGACACAGGGACTGCTGGGGATGGCGGTCCTGATGGCCCGGGGGGTGAACCGCCTAAAAAAAGTAGAGCGGGTACCGCCGCCGTCGTTGGGGCGTCAGCTGCCGCCTACGGCTATGACCAGTCTGTGGAGGACGACCCACGAGACCCCGACGAGGTCGCTAAGGATGACCAAATGATGGTATTGACCAAGAAGATGATTGAGATACGGAGCATGCTCCAGCAGGTTGGTCAGTCGAGTGCTCTGACCCTACCGTCGATTGTCGTCATCGGATCTCAGTCATCGGGCAAGAGCTCTGTTCTTGAGGCTCTTGTTGGTCACGAGTTTCTGCCCAAAGGCACCAACATGGTCACTCGGCGCCCGATAGAATTGACTCTTGTCAACACCCCCGAAACAGACGCCGAATGGGGTGAGTTCCCGGGCTCGGGCCTCGGGCGGATCACGGACTTTACCTCCATTCAGAGGACACTAACCGAACAGAACATGGCTGTCCCGGAGGCCCAATGCGTCTCGGATGACCCTATACGCCTCAACATTTACTCGCCCAACGTTCCTGACCTATCCCTTATTGACCTGCCGGGCTACATACAAGTTGTTGGCCAAGGCCAACCAATCGAGCTGAAACAGAGGATTTCAGAGCTGTGCGACAAATACATACAACCACCTAATGTCATACTCGCCATTTCCGCTGCGGACGTAGATCTGGCAAATTCTTCAGCTCTGCTTGCTAGTCGCCGCGTGGACCCCCGAGGCCAGCGGACGATAGGAGTTGTGACCAAGATGGACCTGGTTGACGCTCCTCGCGGTGCTGCCATCCTTAGCGACAAGCACTACCCCCTCCGACTCGGCTATGTGGGTGTTGTGTCTAGAATCCCACAAATCAGCGGCCTCTTCAAGAGGTCTGGCAACCTTACCTCGGCTATCACGAGAAACGAAAATGCTTACTTCTCTGCGCATCCTCTTGAGTTTGGCGAAGGAGCAGGTGTTAAGGTTGGAACGACGAATTTGCGGAAGAAGCTCATGACAGTTCTCGAGCAGACGATGTCGGCTAGCTTGCTGACCACCAGTGAGGCCATCAAACAAGAGTTGGAGGAGGCGACCTACGAGTTCAAGGTGCAATACAACGACCGCCCCCTATCAGCCGAGTCATACTTGGCCGAAAGTCTCGACGGCTTTAAACACTCCTTCAAGAAGTTTACAGAAGAATTCGGGCGCCCTCAAATGCATCGACTGCTGAAGCACGAGCTGGACCAGAAGGTGCTTGATCAGCTGGCAGCCAGATACTGGAATAAACCCATTTCTGACTTGACCCCGGCTCGGCCTGAACGAGACAGTTTGGCAGGCTTGCCGACGGCGAATCCTGAAGAACCCTATTGGCACCGCCTGCTGGATACTTCAACGTCATCCCTGACCAAACTCGGCGTTGGGAGGCTGGCAACCACCGTAGTTTCTTCATCGATTCAGGCGCACATCGATGGCTTGATTCAGCAATCTACCTTCAGCAGCCATCCTTTCGCAAGAAAGACAATCACTGACGCTGCCTCGACAATACTCAACGAGAAGTTCTACAGCACTAGTGATCAAGTTGAGAACTGTATCAAGCCTTACAAGTTTGACATCGACATGAACGAAACAGAATGGAGACAAGGTCGGGAACATTCGCAGACTATACTAAACAAGGAATTAAAAGACTGTGAATCTGCTTTCAAGAGCGTTGAGGACACGGTCGGCGGTCGAAGAAAGCTTAACGAGGTCATTAAGTTCATCGATCGAGCACGCAAGGGTGATGTCGTCGTAGACGGCGATGGCCGAAGTGGTGCTGGGGGTTTCAGCGCCGCGTTGCTCTCCAAAGGCAAGTCTCATCCGGGTATTTTTGTCTTGAAGACATGGACAACTAACTAGAAAATCAGGGCGTGAGGCTGTGTTCCTACGGGACCGGGCCGACATCATCAAGATGCGTTTATTGGCTGTAAGATCGAAACAGTGCGCCAACTTGAAGAATAAATATTACTGTCCGGAGGTGTTTCTAGATGCGGCAGCCACAAAGCTAGCCGCGACAGCGGTGCTGTTCTTGAACGTTGAGCTTTTGTCAGAGTTCTACTACAACTTTCCTCGAGAGCTTGATCTTCGGCTGGGCAGGCACCTGACGGATCAGCAAGTTGAGAAAATCGCAACCGAGGATCCCAAAGTCAAGAGACACCTCGAGGTAATCCGACGCAAGGAATTGCTCGAGTTGGTGCTTGAGAAGATGGAAAGTCTGCGCCAGCTTGAGGGTCGTGAGCGGGGCCGCAACAAGAGCGGTGGTGCTGCCAAGGATGATAAGCAGCGTGGGCGTTGGGGTCTCTTCTGACGGAGTTCACCGTTGTATACCATCAGCGTTTCCTCCGAGTCCTTTTGCTTGTGGTGTGTTATGAAAAGAGTGTGGGAAGGAGTTGCGGTATCGAGATTACGGGCTCCTTGAGTTTGCCGTGAAACGGGAGCAGCGGCAGGGGAGGCCCATTGTTTTTATTACGACTTAATGTGCCCTGGCTGAACAGCTGTACATAGCGAGAAGAATACCCTTTACTCAAATCTTGAGAAACTATGGAAACGACTCCTCTCTTGTTGTCTTGGCGCTAGGGCTTGTTGCTCAACTGGGGAAGCGCGGAGTGTCAATTACAGTAAGTAGTAAACATCCGCTCGACCACGTCCTTGCTAACGAAGGCCGATCAAGCAGCAGTGGCGTCGACACTGGTCTGTAACGTCACCTCCCACCTGAGACTAGTTCCCCGGCCATAGCCTTCACCAAGCCTGTTCTGTATCAAAGTCGATACGCGCGTGCGCAATTTGCTGATACTCCCCTCGTCACTACCCCTTGCCACACATATTTTGAGATTCGCCATGCAAAGTCCGTAATGTACCTGCCAGAACTGTGCATCCTCTATGCGCGTGACTCCGGGCTCAGCTTCGATCTCCCGTACCACCGACAATACTCCCTCGTTCCCTCCAATGCCTCCGTACGACATTAACAACATCATAGCCTGGGCCATGGCCAGCTTGGCACCAAAAAGAAACATGGATGCCGCGATGGCAGCGCAGAGAGCACGGTCGAGCCAAATGTAAGTCTTTATGGAGAGCAGAGGCAGCAAAAGCAGTAAGCTCGAAAAGAATACTGTCAGGAAGTGAAAGACATTGGAGAAGTGCGTAGGGAGGCTGACAAGCCATGAAACACGCATTATTCTCGCGATGCGAGCGTGGTTTTTCAGCCCATAGGCAGAGACTGCTGTACTGGCTATCGCGGCGAAGGCGGCCCAGTCTATCTCGCCAGACGACACGCGTTCGTGGATATGCTCGTGGTGCGGTTCATGGCCACCTTTGGTCTCGAGCCAGTGTTTCAAATTGTGGGATACCAGATCGAAGCTGCCGAACAAGAGAAATATGGACATGGCGAAACCAGCTAGGACCTCGGCTCTCTCGAGGCCAAATGGGTGACGAATGCTGCTCCGACGCCAGACCTCAAAGTTGCCCAGCACCTCGACCGCAACGCATACGGCAGCGCTGCCGGCGTCAAAGAAGACGAGATGGGATAAAGCCATCATAGCAAGGGACCCCTCCGAGATGAAGAAGAGCCATGAGGCGACGGCCAAATGACAGAGACTCCAATACAGGCGAACACGCTGGTCATGTGACATGCTCTTCCACGCCTCGCGGACTGTCGGTACAGGGAGGGAGGCGGGAAGAACAGGCGGTGGTCGTTGGGGAGGTTCTTGAAAGATCTGGTGCTGTGTGGAAATGGAACTGTGTTTGTATCGATGGCCGCGGCGTTGGCCAATATTCTGGGAGGTCGCTTCGTTAGAGGCTGAACCAAGCCCAAGGGTACGACATGGCGCAGCTGAAGAAGCCTTTGTACGTCGCTACTTTTGTACTTACTGACTTGGCGGGCGAGGTTGAGATGACCTGCGTCTGAAAATTGAATGGACTCGGGACGGCGGAGCCACCAGTGAGAGGTTCTTGTTCGGCCATATTACTTATAGAATGTTTTATAAAGCAATCTTTCAAGAGAACAGAATGGAGAAAAAGGGAAAAGACAGCTGCCACTGTTAATGCCTCCAGGTTCGAAGTGTAAGGCAAACGGGCAACAGGTTCAGGGCCGGTAGTTACGCAAGGAATACGCCGGTAGCCGTGGTCGTCGTGAATGTCGACACCTCCGCACCTTCAATGACGTCCTGCACGTTGTTGTACCCAATTGTAATGGAGGGATCCTGGGGCATTCCACGGGAAATCACGGGGGTTTCCTGGAGAAACACTATCCCTGTCAGATTGAGAGAGATGTGTTGCACATAATTAGGGGGGCAAAATCTGGTGTATATTATGTGTAACTAAACGTGGCCACACGTGCCGCATAAGGCTCTATTTTAAGTAGTTTAAATAGGGTAGGGTCTGTAGAGATAGTACTAATACCTAAAGTTTAACTAGTATAAATTCTACCTCTTAAGTATATTATTCTTAATATACCCCCTTAGTTTTAAAAGTTCTACTTATAGGCTAGCTTTTCTTAAATAATACTAATTAAACCTTCTATTTATATCTTATAAAAAACTTTTTTTATTATTTTATTATTTCTATTAAATTTCTATTTTTATAATAAGAAGAATAATATTATTTATAAGTTATTTAAATACTTCTTATTAATTAGAAAATACTTCTAATATTCTTAAGTTTTTTATTTAATTATATTATTATTATACTTTAAATTCTAACTAACTTTTAAAATCTTTATTAAAATCTTTAAATACTAGAAGCTTTTCTTAAAATTCTTCTTCTTATTATAACTTCAAATAGTTTAATTAATCTATTATAATAATCTAAATAATAGAAGTATTAAACTAATAGTTCTAGAGAAACTTTATAAAACTATT
>QAPF01000262.1:0-54070 GCA_004367935.1 Colletotrichum sidae | reverse complement strand
AATCTTATTAAAACTATTAATAATTATAAGAATTATAGCTACTTTTATAAAAGCTTAAATAAGCTAGTATTATATAAAGGTAATTTTACTACTTTCTCTAGTTTTTTAAAATAACTATAGTTAAGTTTAGTTTTGAAATATTACTAGTAGATAAGACTATTAGTATAACTAAGAAGTATAAGATTAAAAGAATAAAAAAGAATCTAATATTTAAAAGTTGAATATTTAGTAATAATTCTAAATACTTTAAATATATATTAGAAGTAGCTCGTTAGGTATTATTTTATTTTTCTAAAAAGATATATATATTGAAATTTATAGTAGTTAATAGCTAATAGTTAGGAAGGCTAAGATAACCTAAAATTAGAGATGTTATATTATATACTATTAATATAATATTATTGTAATTTGAAGACCTAAAGTAACTATAGTTGTAGTAGTTAGTATAAAGTGGGTTGGGGTATAGGTCTTAGCTGAATACTAAATATTCTCTATATAAAGCAAAAGGCTTATATTTAACTCTAATAAAATAGGAGAACTATCTATATCTTCTTATATTTATATAAGAATTCTTATAAACTATTAGAGAAAAAAAGTATAAATTTATATTAATTAGAAAATATTAAAAATACTTAAATTTAATAAATCAGAATAATATATAGATACTATTATTAATATATTCTTTAACAAAGATAAAAATATTCTATATATAATTATTAATAACTTATATTTTTAACTTATATTCTATAAAATACCTATAATCTTAAGTAATTAAATTAATACTATTATTATAATTTACCTACTTATTTAATTACTACTTATTTAGCTTATCATTATAATAAAAACTATTACTTAAAAAAAGAAGATTAAGATATATTCTTTTGATATATAGAGGTATATATATAGATAGGGACCTGAGAACGAGGGTATTACCAATGTAAGAAATCTACATATATCTAAACCTACTACCCCCTCCCCCCTACTAGCTTAGAACCTAGACAATACATCACATCTACCACATCTCCAACGATTATACGTATCGTTTTATTCTGTCTGCACCCTGTGCAGCCCTGTTGGTACGCTAGAGTAGACGCTAAGACCGAGGCGGCTGCCTACGCAACTACCCAAGGTACGGTAAGGTAGGGACTGTTTCAATGCCGTGAGCTACTGCTGCTCACGGCGTATGTGGGTACCTGTACAATCCCTACACGACCGATGCTTGCCCTGGAGCAGCCTTCCATTCTGTTTCAGTCAGCTGAACTTCGACACTTGCAAATGACGACACTGGACCCTGTCAATACCTAGGTAAGCTCAGATGACCCATAGGGCGATACCAACAGGAGCAATGCAGAGGCCCCCGTTCCGCCGCAGGAAGTGCAGAAGAAGGCCGATACTCACACCTAGGTACCTTATGTATCTGTATCCGTACAGTGAACCCCTTTACACAGTAAAATGGCGAATGCCACTTCTCTCGTGGCATGCCTTTAGACAATCTTCTAACGTATTGTACATTGTACTGGGGCTTAACCCGCCACATCTGGCACAACTTACCTCACCTGCGGCACCACTCGTCTAGAAGAAATGCCCACGTTCGTATGGCCCTGCCACGGGCTCCCCTCGCAAACAAAATGGGATCCAGCGGATACCGGCAGAAAATTCCCGCTACATGCGTAGCCAACAGATCTGGCTTCACACATGCTTGTTTGGAAAACACGGAATTAGCCCGCCTTGCCTACGCCTTGCGCAGAGCCTCTGCTTCTTTTCGAGTGCGAACGGCATCACCACAGACCATGTAGATATCCCTCGGTACAGAGTCCAGACTCAGGCTGCTTACATGCCCTATACTATACACTGTGAACACTAATGCGCGGCCGGGTGAGACTGTAGTGTGGTTGGGCAGTCGCTCCATCGCCAAGATCTGGCGGCCGATTGCCGCAACATCGTCATGCGTATAGGCCTTATGTTGACATGGTCTGATGACCACCAAAGCACGCGTTTGTAAGCCGTTTGACCGGCAGCTTAGGACTGCGCAACACGGCTCGTCCTGCCCTGCTGGGTATGGTTGCCTCACTTACCACTTACGCAATAAATGCTCCTGCTCATTGGCTGTGTCGTATTCATTTGAAGGTCCTTACAAAACCAGTCGGATGAGACGAAAAGTTGAGATGACATCGATCTATCTGTTTGATCCCTGAAGTGCCCAAGAGGTGGTGTAGTTGGGATGCTGACACCTCACTGAGTGGCGTCTGCACTTTCAGCCCATGAGTAACCTACGGCCAACGTTTGAGTCACATGGAGATCTTCATGCTCTCACAGCCAATCTATACATACCTACGCAAGTACCGGTACGTAGAATACTTGCATATGGTGAAAAGTCCTACATACCAATCCATCAGCATATAAGGTAATGAGCGAGGAAGTGTAAAGAAAGTGTGAGTAGCGCCGGCCGATGCGGGAGGCGCCAAGTACCGCTGCTGGACGACGCTAGCTGGCCGCCCTTCCGAACTTCCGTCCTGGGCCGGCGACCCACAACCTTTCTACCTGACCACGTTGTGTGTGCTCCATTCTGCTCGCTTGGGTTTGCGATCCGACGACGTCGGGCCAGCTTACATGGTGCATGGTACGCAGTAATTACAGGATCAACGCCGACCGACTTCTAGCTTCACCCAGCCAACGGATACCTTCACTGCCAAGGGCCTTTCACGTGGCTTGCTTGATGACAATCCTCGGGCTGCGCGGACACTCCCCGACGCAATTGAACGAACCAGCGATGGCCCCCATATGCAAAGCATTGCTTGTGCGCGGAAAACCCAACCAAGCCGCTTTACGTATGCCAGGAAGGAATTCGCGCTCCTTCCACCTCGCTTCGATTCTCTTTCGCGCGCGGCACACATAAACTCCGACTCCGTGACCGCATCACACGTTTTGGATTTTGGGATCATGTGGCATGATAGACTGTTGCAGATGGAGGCAGCCCGATACGGGCCAAGGACATCCATCCAGACTCGTGCATGATACGCAGCAGTCGAGACTGGCAGTACTGCGCGTATGTGTATACAGACACGCCTACAAGGCGTAAAATTCGAAGCCTCACTGGGCGAACGTCGGTATCTTGGCAACGTCCGTCTTTCGAGCCCATCACCTTCGCCAGCACCTCGCTGATCCATCTACGTTAGGGGTAATAGGATGATAAATACTGTACTGTGTAAGGGCTGAAGATAGCGTTGAGCTACCTACACTGAACAAACACAGAATACCAGAGCTGCATGCTGATCGGCCCACCAAGTCATGCTGGGTTGCGTGTATAGGCGAGATATCCTTGTCTCCGATCCATCCATCAAAATTCTGATCTGGCCTTCCCCTGACCGACCCACCTCTCTCTCCGGGTCCCATTCTTTGCTGCCGTCGACGCCGGACGGGAGTCACATCGGAGTCCGACCCGCATTCATCTCGCTGCAGTATGCGGAAGCGAGCCGACTGCTTTTTCCAGTACTTTTACTCACGGTTTGCGATGTTGTATCGGGCCAAAGCCACAAGAGTAAGCAGTGGATCTTCCTACTTTATATGTCGCAAATCGCTACCGTTTATTATGTCTCGGCTGTGTGCCCCAAGCTGACGATTGGAGTATTTCGTATCTCTAGTTACCACTACCTACCAAAGCGCAGATTAAAGCACAACTTAGCCAGACTTGCACGAGTGGTGGAATGACGCCACTTGTGACAGTGATGCTTGCGTGGATATGTCATGGTGTTCTCGACCAGCTTCGTGGCACCTGCTCATCCTACTGTTAGTATACGCAGTGCGAAGAAAAACCAGCACCCTGCTGTTACCCTCGCCTGCCGCGCGATTCCGCTGGCCGTGGCGACTCGGCCCTTCCGGCTTTTCCGAAAGCCACAAGCGACGCATCCATTTCCAACTCCATCGAGTCGGTCGGCAACGAAAGGCCGCCCCTCATGTGCTAAGATAATGGGATTCGAGTCACCCGTTAATAGTAACACCTACTAAACTCCTGCAGTATTGTATTATGCCATATATTTTCTCGTCCGCTGCCGCGGTTGTCCCATATATCATATCCGCTGCGAGAATGTACGGTTTCTCCGTCGCCGTTAACTAGCCTCACTCGCAGTTTCCTCCACAATTTATTCCGCGTCGATGGACTTCTCGTCATTTGCAAGCTGAGCTCGATTGCCGTATTTGTCGGCTAAAGACTACAGCGAAGAGCGGTCCTTCAGCGTCCATCTGTCCTTGCTTCGGGACACTCTATCTTCCCTTTCAAGTTTGCTGAGGATCTGCAGGACACCACCGCATGCCGGGACGTGCAGAGCTTCGGGAACATCGTGGTATATGACCTTGACGAGTTCCATTGCAGTCCAGGCATCCAACAGGCCCTCGGCGTCGTCAGCCACGCGCTTCGTCCTCAAAGTTCGAACGACCTGCTCCTCTCTGGTTTTCCGATGGTGGATATACTCGAGTATCTTGGCAGGGCCGTCATCAACGACCGGTCCGTGGCCGGGGTAAGCTCTGCCATTGAACAAGTGCCTCATCTTCTCGAGGCTATTGAGGTAGGTGCTCAAGTCCTCGAATACGGCTGTCCCCTGCCCGAGCACGTTATCGGCGGTGAACATGGCGTCCTCTTCCTCCAGTACGAAGGCCATGTGGTCCACGGTGTGACCTGGCGTGGAGACGGCCCTGAGGCTCACGCCGTCAACCTCGAACTTTTGACCGTCCTCAATGTTGGACTGCCCTTCCTCAGGTTGGTTCTTGAAGATGCGAGAGTCCGGAGACAGCTCCAGCAAGTGGTCAATACCGCCCACATGGTCCTTGTGCCAGTGCGTGATTAAAACCGTCTCAATGGTGGCGTTCTCCTGCTCCAGAGTAGACCTAACGGCTGCAATCCACGAGGCGGCGCCCTCGCCAGTGTCGATTAGGATGCGACGGCTGCCCCGACCAAGGACATAAGTGTTGGTGCCTTGCAGAGTGAATTTGCCGGGGTTGCCACCCAAAATCCGAACGCAGACTGGGCTGAGGCGCTCAACCTCGGGCAACGCAACGAGCTGGGCGGTCATTTTGGAGATGGATGGGCGGTTGGCTGAGTGGTGGTGTCTATACTTGATGAACGGGGGTGAGTGCGATCGTCTTCTTAGTCACGGACGAGCATGGAATTGGGAAGTTGTAATGATTCGGAGCCGTCCCCGCATGGCATCTTCTTCCTGGGATGGGTGGTTTCAAAGGCGTAATCTGTGATCGGAATGCTGGTTGTCTGACTATTCCAGGTGTATCGGACGCAGGAGCAGAAGACGCAATCGAGGGGTTGTATACGATGGACCGAGGTCTATGTTCTTAGGTAAGGTGCCGTGAGCAAGTCGATCAGTTCTCTCCATACCTACTTACTTTGTACTCTGCCTTGCCTGCGTACCTCTTCTGGGTAGGGGCTCATCCCGGTCTGGGCCCGCTAAAAAGTCCCCAAACGCGTCCTCTCAGTGCTGTGGAACACCACTATGTACTCCGTAAGTCGGTCGGCCTTCGGGGGAGTGGCGGGACCAGAACGGCTTATCGATAAGAAATCATTCTCCTATCCAGGGCCGATAAAGTGTAATTCCAATCGAGGTTGCTACTTCTCGGCCACCTCGACGAACGCTTATGCGTATTACTGCTAAGTCGTCTGTGCACGCGCCTGCGCCAGCTCCAACAATTCCCATCATCCAGGGATCGTCCAAATTCCCTAAATTGCTCTTTCTCTGACGATCTGCAACCCGAGTCCTTTGCGACACATGCCGACTGACGCCGCTTCTTCACATCTGTGTCTTTTTGCTTATGCCTCTCGACTACGCGCTTGAAAGCTGCGACACGCCATACAGATTATACGGCAATCGTCCTTGGTGTGCCAATTGCGCCTTTGGCGCCACTTTACCAGCTCGTGCTTCTTCAACACTGGCCTCGTCGCCCTGAAGTTAACTTGGGGAGATCTACCTCTCATCAACGATCCTGCTCCTGTGAGGCTTCTGCCCAACTTCTTGGTCCCTGTTTCAATTGTTTAACGCATAAGCTGACCTTGCTGTAGCTGTTTGGTCCGAGAACGCTAGCTGCCCACCTCCGTCTCCATACCACCATAGCTATCAATACCGCACTGGCACTGTAACCCAGAATAACCTTCTACTTGCTGCCCTTGCCGCCAACATCTCAAACTATCGATCCTCTAGAGGAATTACACGAGTCGCTATAACTATAAAGGAGGGACTCAGCCAGAATATACAGAGCAGGGTGGTTAGCTTCCTACCGGCACAATGGCTGCCCGACCTTCTACACCCATGTCACCAAAGCCGGCCAAGGTGAAGTCACCAGTGCCTGGCACACCAGTGTTTGGCTGTGGTTCGTCTTCCCCATCAGAAACTGTGCTTCATGGCAGAGATGGTGACGGGTAGACGGAAGCAAGGCTGACCCAAGACAGAACATATCCAGAGACTGCTGACACAGTCACCGGAGGTCATGAACCAGTCTATCCATCACTACAAGATGATTCTCAGGAACATATTTGAGCTGACTCCTGTCATTTCTCAAACCACCAAGACCCCGGATGGTCAAGCCATGACATCTTTGACGTCCAACTACCTGTGTTTGCAGTGCTCATCCATCGTCACAGAGGACGAGCGCTTGAAACATGGCACGAAGAAACAGCATCGCTTTTGTATGTGCCCACGTTTTCCACGGGTAGCCCAATTCTTACTGACACCGTATCACAGATGTCGACTCCCGCAGTGGCTCTCTCTACTGTCAGATATGTGATGACCTAGTATGGGACCCAACACTGGAAGAATTGCGTACTCGCAAACTGGGCACAGGATCCTTCTCAAGTAAGTTGGGACCTCGATTGGGGCTGATTTTCCTTGTTCGATGCTCCCTCTTCTCCACTCAAGTCAAGTATCAATACAAATAACCAAAAAAAAAACCTTTCATCATACAGCAACTAACGACTCTTACAAGGTCGCAAGAGAAAACATGATGAGATGTTCTCAGACAGCCTTAAGGACAACCCTCTTTACATCTCGACAAACACCACCATTGCCTCGTGTAAGGCTAGTGGGTTACGCGGCATATACAATGCCGGTGCGACCTGCTACCAGAACGTAGTATTGCAGAGCTTCCTCCACAACCCTCTGCTGCGCAACTTCTACCTCAGCGATGGGCATCAGAGCAATGATTGCAACCACTCGAACTGCCTCAGCTGTGCCATGGACGACATGTTTCAGGACTTTTACGCGGCAGAGAATACTAACGGGTTTACTGCGGCCAGCATTCTCTCTGGATTCTGGATCTCCGACAAGAAAGCGTTTGAGAATCTCGTTACGACGAAAGAGCAGGACGCCCATGAGTTCTTCCAGTTCTTGGCGGAGGAGCTGCATGAGCGCAATGGGGACGGTAAAAGGCCCGAAACCGGTAGCGAACACACCTGCAACTGCATCATCCACCAGACGTTCTATGGCAAGCTGCAAAGCTCAACTACGTGCCAGAATTGTGGCGGAGTTACAAACGCGGTCCAGTCTTTCCTGGACCTCAGCTTGGGACTGGACAGCTTGGCACATAAAAAGAAGAAGGGCGGCCAAAAGACGCCGGCCCTCACCCTCCAGGAATGCTTGGACGAGGAGTACGTCAAGTCAGACAAGTGCGAATATCGTTGCAATAGCTGCAACTCGATGCAGCAGGCGAGACGGAACACAAGCATCAAACGCTTGCCCAATGTGCTTGCCATACAGTTCAAGGTGAGAGACAGACGCCTGATCTGATGTTCGGCGGCGGAATGAATTACTGACATGCCCATAGCGGTTTGAGTATAAACAAGGCAGACATGACCGGGCGCCGTCAA
This sequence comes from Colletotrichum sidae, assembly GCA_004367935.1. Classification (NCBI taxonomy): domain Eukaryota; kingdom Fungi; phylum Ascomycota; class Sordariomycetes; order Glomerellales; family Glomerellaceae; genus Colletotrichum; species Colletotrichum sidae. The sequence goes on along the minus strand of QAPF01000262.1, from coordinate 46,209 downwards.
AGATTGACACTGTTGTCAACTTCCCTTTGCAGCTCAATATGCTGCCCTATACAACCAGAGGCAGAGGGACCGAGGCCAAGGACTCGTTTGAGCTGGGCAGATCCTGCACCTATGATCTTTTGGGTGTTGTTGTTCATGTCGGCGAGCTAGACACGGGTAAGTGTCCCACAGCATTCCCCGCCGGTTCCACGCCACTGACCATATTCCTTCAGGTCATTATGTATCATACTGTAGAATGGGCGATCAGGTGAGTGCCGTCCGCGATACTGCTGGGAAACAATGTGCTAACAGTCTGCTTTTAGTGGTTCAAGTTCAACGACCACAAGGTCGAGTTGGCCGCCAACTCGGACGTATTGAGTGCCCAACCTTACCTCCTCTTCTACATCATACGCGCTCTTTCGTAGGGGAGCCCGCGACGCAGGCGAGTCCATAGGCCCAGAATGATGGTCGACGTGGATCTGCCGTGGAACCAACAGACTCGGCAGTCCTTGACGATGCAAGGCGAGCAAGGGCGCGAAGCCAGCATTTAGTCGGCGTTGGAAAGAAACGGGAGCTTGCATCGTTCACCAAATGGCGGTTTTTGGAAGCAAAACCGGGTTGGATCGCAGACATAGGTACTTCGATCTTGGCAACGAGAGTGCCGATTTTTGTATATAGTAGGAAACCAGCGAATGCATCATCTCCAACCTGGCCACTAGCTTTCGGCCTACACCCGCAGCCCCCTTTACCCCTCGCTGCTTCCAGCCTTGTTTGTACAACTCTTGCTCTTTTTTCTTCTTCTGTCTCAGTGGAATTGTTGAAGAATCACAACGCGTAAACCGGGTCAGATAGTCAGGGTAGAATATCGTGATTCATCTCGGCCGAAACAGGGGCCGACTTTTCTTCCTCTCTAAATCTATTGATGTACAAAGGGGGACCTCTCTCGTTGGGCCTTGGTGTCATTATCTCTTCAGGCCCTTCAGGCAGCCCAGACATCGCCTCCGGCCGTCTCGATCCAGTTTCCGAGTTGATTCACGCTCGAGTCCCAGTCAAGCAGCCTCTGGCGCATATTGCCAATCTGCTTCATATCCAGCACCTTGGGCTGAACCCAAGTAATGTGGGCGACTTCGTCGACCTGGTCAATGTTGCCCCGGAGCAAGCCCAAGCTCAAGGCCTTCATGATCAGATGCTCAATCTCGTCGGGGCGAACCTTGGTCTCCTGGGCGATGTCACTGAAAGACATGGCCCGGTCGTGAGGCGGACGGCGGAACACAGCCTCGGTCAGCGAAGCAAGGTAGATCTTCTGGCGCAAATGCCCCGCGTTCTCGTTGAGTAGGTCCTTGGACCGCATACGAGCCGACAGTGCCTCGAAGCCTTGCAGATCGCCTCGGTTAAAGGCGAATAACAGGTCGCGGAACCAAGAATCCTGGGTATCTTTGAGAGCGTCGAGAATGGGGTGCAGAAGGAGTTCGCCAAAGTTGTAAATGGTGTCGGACACTAGAGCAGCGATGCTGAGATGGAGTGCGCGTCGGTGCCGTTCCTGCGCTGTCAAGGAGTTGATGTCGATGCAGGCAAGGTAGAGCAGGGCATTGCGGTAATACGCGGCAAAGTCCATCTTGCGCTGAATCCATGCGTCAGTAAAAGCTCACATGCGCACCGACTGCCAGTTTCCTTACCTGGTAGTAGTTGGCGTTGGCATCGTAGAAAGCCGCATGAACGATCGTCTCGACCGAGTCGAAGCCGTCTAGTATTCTCTCGGCAGAGTCAAGGTCCTTCCTAGCTCCGTCCATATCTACCAGATTCAGCTTAACTCTCGCAACCGCGACCGAAGCGTAGACTAGGGCGTCTTGTGAGTTCTCGTTGTCGACCTTCTTTGCGACGGTCTGGAGGAATGAGAGTCGCTCCTCGTCATCTGCCAGCACATGTCAGTATTGGAAGCGCGCCAGACGGCTTTCAAGACCACCGCTCTCACCCTTGCACTCTGTGGCGGCCTTCAATGCCAGGTCAACGAGCTTCAGCTGGTTGATCTTATCTGCAAACTTGAGGACGAAGACCTTGTAGAAGGCCAGACGCTGGGGTTTGCTGCCGGGGTGACTGAAGAACTGGCTCAGGGCGTCGGTAAGCTGGTGCCAGAGCTTGCGCTCCCAGTAGTTCTCGAACTCCAAGACGAGATGCTGAAGCTCCTCGGGGGCCTCGTCTCGCTGTTCTGCGAGGAAGTCGGAGATTGCGTCGGCGCTCATCTTGGTGGGTTGATAGTGGGTATTCGAGGTTGAAGACGGATGGTTGGAGGGGTAGAGCTCTCCGGGCTGGGACAGATGATTGCTTGAATCAGAGGTACCGTCCAAAGTCTCGTCCACTAGGGAGCTGTATTGGGGCAGTTAGACAAGATTGGGGAGCTGATGGACAACAGTGTACCAGCTACGGGGAAGGGAAGTAAGTATCGATATGTTGATGAATTCCGGAAGGGAAGATGCACGCGGCTGGCTAGTAGCCTGGCGAGCTCTATTTGGGCATGGCGTTACGTATGAAGGCAGAGGTACCTTGCCTTTGAGCACGCGCCGGGCCCTTACCTCAGCTCCTCAGCGAGACCGGACCCGCCATTAGCAGCACTTGCTCCAGGTTTGTCACAAGCACCATCTGTACACAAGAGGCACCTACCGCTGTCGCTGTGCCTGCTATTCTAGCTTCACGAGGTAAGGTAAAATAATATGGCGTATCCGTACTCGTCGTACACCGCAGTTGACATTGAAATGTCAAGACGGCTGTAATCACTTCAAAATCAAGGAAACGACATGGCAGCATTTAAAATCGAACACTTCCTTCACCGGCCCAGATGTTTCCGTTACCCTCTGCGGGGTGTTGTTTTCCCTCTCGCTCCATGTCCTTCTGCCTCTGCCGTCTGCGGTGCATTACCTAGAAGCTCGGGTCTCCTCAGAACAGACATCGACAACGCTTGGCACTCTGTCTGCAAGCACCTCTAGGTGGTATCCGTACCCAGTAGTTGAATTATTGCCTTATGTAATACGCTTTATGGGTCTGGGCCGGCATGCTGTGACCAATGATTGTTATTCTGATGCGATTACCACGGCTGCTCCGTGCACTCCACGTGACCCGCCGCCTTCCTGTTGGGATTCTGGATCAAGCTCGCGACTTTGGAGCTTCGGGTTGTAGGTATTGAAGCCTTCAGTTGTCAGTCAATTGGGAGGCCACCGCCATATACGCTGCCGCCCCGACGTCTTAAAATGGCCTCCTTCCCGACCGCCGTGCGGTCAACTCAAAAGGTTGCGCACAATGTTATCAAAAGGCAACCGCTCCACGACATTGCCATCACCCGAACCGGCAAGCCCATTCTGCGAACACAGGGCGGAAGGTAAAGCTAAGCCAACCATTGCGCTTCATGACTACCAAGCTGACAAACTCTTTCACGTAGATCCTCACTTGGTGGTACGGGCGACCTCATTGGAGACGGAATTTCCAACTCTAAGAACGAATTATAGGACACACTGCGACGGTCTTTGGCGCTACCGGTCAGGTTGGACGCTATATCGTGAACAGGCTTGGTACGAACTTTACAGGATGCTGGAGGACATTGCGAGGCGAATCTGACACCTTTCGCTAGCCCGCCAGGGATGTACCGTCGTCATCCCGTTCCGTGAGGAGATGGCCAAGCGCCACTTGAAGGTCACCGGTGACCTCGGACGAGTCGTCTTCGTTGTATGAATCCCACGTGAATCGGACGGACCGAGAGCTGTGGCAGCTAAATCGACTTTAGGAATATGACCTCCGCAACACGCAGTCTATCGAAGAGAGTGTCAGACACTCCGATGTTGTCTACAGCCTGGTCGGCCGCAACTACCCCACCAAGTGTGTCACTCAACCAAGGAGGACGTGGTAGCGATGGCTAAGAGCATGCAGGAACTTTTCTTTGGAGGATGTTCACGTCGAGGGGACCGAACGCATCGCCGAGGCCGTGGCTAAGTATGATGTGGACCGCTTCATCCACGTCTCCAGCCACAATGCCAGCCTTGACTCCCCGTCCGAGTTCTACCGTACCAAGGTCGGTTCGACAGGCTTTCTTTGCAAGCAGGTTACTGACAGTTATCACAGGCTCGCGGTGAGCAGGTTGCCCGCAGCATCTTCCCCGAGACCACTATCGTGAGACCAGCACCGGTCTTTGGCTTCGAGGACAACCTCCTCCTCAAGTTGGCCAGCGTCATGAACCTCTTCACTGCCAACAATATGCAAGAGAGATACTGGCCCGTTCACGTAAGCAATGGACATGGCGCCCTTGAAACACAGAAGCTGACGAGTACAGTCCATCGATGTCGGCCAGGCCCTCGAACTCATGCTTTACGATGACAGCACCGCAGGCCAGACCTTTGAGCTTTACGGACCCAAGAACTACTCGACAGCTGAGATCGCCGAATACGTGGACCGCGAAATTTTCAAGAAGCGTCGCCACATCAACGTCCCCAAGAAGATTCTTCAGCCTGTTGCCAGTCTCCTGAACAAGTACATTTGGTGGTCTACCATGTCCGCCGATGAGGTCGAGCGCGAGTTCATTGACCAGGAGATTGACGAGACGGCCAAGACCTTCAAGGACCTTGGCATGGAGCCTGGTGACATTAGCAAGTTCACCTACCACTACCTCGTAAGTGAAATAATGCGCCTCGCGCCTCATTGCGAAAACACCAGATGCTGACCGTCCGCCAGCAAGGATTTCGCAGCGGCAACTTCTACGACCTTCCCCCAGCGACAGAAAAGGAGAAGCAGGAAGAGCGCAAGTATCTGCACGTTCTCGACGACCAGTAAGCCTGGGTTCCATTTGTTCAGGGGGGTTGATTCTAGGCCAGCAAGTTGTTTAGAGTGTATATATTAGTCAGCTAGACATTGGCAAAAGTCGAGGAATCCATGTACAGTTTGATCACCACTATGGTGCAACCTCAAGAAGTGAAATGTGAAAAATTGGTGCAATTTGCGAGCATGATCAAAGGATTGTGTTGTGGCGGATTCGCCGGCCACGGCTTACCTTGCACCGCTTCGGAATTCAGGTCGGTCCCACTCGACAGCTTCACGCCACCACCACCCCGGAGCCGCGACAACTGTAACTAGACAGCGCAACACTACCTTGGATCCGCATCTCTGACCTTGCACCACCACTTCTTATTCCGGGGAAGTCGTACCAGGCAATAAAGTCTTACTGATTTCATCATGACGAACTCAGACAGTGACGACGAGCCCATGTAAGTTGTAGAGACACCGAAACCCACCAGATTTTGCCCACCATCCCCACCCACGTCAAAGAGCACACAAGAGCTTTCACGCGGGAGCGACCGAGAATGAAGAATTGACATGGCCGCAGCACCCTCTCATCGCACGCCCTTGCGGCGCTTGCAGAGTTCAACGCAGAGAAGGACGCCCACCATGAAAAGTTTGAAAAGTTGAAGGCCCAGGCCGAGGCCAACGCCGCCGGCGGCGGGGCCTTGTCCATGGACGCATTCACCGAGGACTGGAACGAGTCGCAGTTTTGGGTGCGTCGGCAACGCCCTCGTTGCTGTGCACGCCTCTTTTAGTCGGGAGATTCAAGAAGGACAGTGGAACTGATGAGAAGCGACGGCAGTATTCGGACGAGACGGCCAAAACAATCGCCGGCCAGCTTCTCGACGGCGCCGGAGCGGACACGGCCATTGCCGTCGTGTCTGCGCCGAGCGTCTTCGTCGCGCTGCGCAACTTGCTGGTATTTCACGCAGCAGCGTCCTCCTCTCATTGCTCTTCGAGATCGGTATTTGACCCGGGGTGCAGAACGCGCGTGAACCGGACCAAGGACGACCCAAGGTAGTGCTCTTGGAACACGACATGCGCTTCAACGTATTCCCCGAGTTCGTGTTTTACGACTTTCAAGAACCTTTCAAGCTACCGCGTAAGGACCCCTTTCCCCAGTGAGCAGAGTCGCGTTTCCCGCCGTTGACACCAAGTTCCCGTGACAGCTGAGCTCAAGGGCAGCATCGACCGGATCGTCTGCGACCCGCCCTTCCTCAGTGAGGACTGCCAAACCAAGGGTGAGGGCGTCTTTCCAATTGCCCCAGTGCTATGAGTCTTCGAACAAAAGCTAAAAGAAGATGCAGCGGCCATGACGGTGCGGTGGATGGTAAAGCAGGACGCCGTCGCCAAACCAAGAGCTGTCGTCTGCACCGGCGAGAGAATGGAGAGCCTGGTCTCCAAAGTATACAAGGCCTTGGGCGTGAAGACCACAACCTTTGAGCCGAAGCACGCCAGGGGGTTGAGCAATGAGTTCTACTGCTATGCCAATTTCGAGTGTTCAAACTGGATTTGGCGGGCTACGGACAGCTGAGGGCACAGTATTTGATCAGACATTTACTACGTAGGTTGAACTGGACATGTTCCCCTAAAAAGAACCTTCTGCCTTGCACACTGTTCTTCGCCCGTTTCCTCTAACTCCTCCTACAAAGACACCCACGCCCCGGCCGATGTAGGCCGCAGTTATGAATCTGGCAAATGAAGCGGCCGTTGCCATTTACTTTGAAATCTGGCTGGATTGAGCAAAGTCTCTGTCGACTCGCTTGACCTAGGCTGCAGGTTGCCCGAGAACGATGACGGAACCCATCAGCCAGGCCGGCCACCACACACCCCAGATGACCACCGGCGTATACATGCCCCAGACGTCCCATCCGAATGCTGCCTCCTTAAGTACCTCGCCAATGCTTAGTTCAAAGTAATTAGAGATTGAGTAAAGCGCGGCAGTGGGAGATGCCAATTGAAGAAAAGCGGCACACGCCCAGCGGACGGCGCCCTGACGTGGCCAGGGCTGCATGAAGGAAAGTGGGCTTGCCATGACCCCGACGAGGAAGGCCAACGAAAAGTTGAGCGTCGCAAGGGCTGAGAGGAACATGCCCAGCGAAAGAAGCGAGAATGACTTGATGAGCTGATACTGCTGGATGGTGGGGTTGTATACGGAAGTCAACAGCGAGGAGATGAGGAGGGGAAGCACACAATTGATGAGCGCAAAAGCCGTGTATGCCCACGACAGCAGCTGGTCCCAGAATCAGTGAAGGGCAAAGGACGAACGTGTTCATGGGACTTACGTTTGCAGGCACATGATTGAAAACGTAGAGCGGAATCACGCCCAAAAACTGACAAGCAGTGACGAGCCCAAGCGGCAGGAACAGATCTCGCTCAGCCGCTGGGACACACGAGGCTTTCGTCTCTTTTACGGGTTTATGGGACGGCTTCTGGGGCGAGTTGCTGCCATGCTTCTCGGCCGGTGAGTCGACCGTTGTCTGATTCTGGTGGCCGCTTTTTACCCATAGTGAGATGGCGGTGATAGTAAAGCTGGCAGCCAGGATCATAGCACTCGGAAGATACGTGCCGATACTGACGAATCTCTCCTTGTGCATGAGCAGGTAGAAAAAGAAGCTCTGATGCAGGTGCTCGAGAAGGTTGTTCAGACTGCGGAACGTACCCTCAATGGTGCGGCCCATGCCCATCTCGTCATGCCAGCCTTCTCCAAAAGGCTGCAAGGTGACAGCATCAACATGGTAGGGAATAAAACTGCTGTGGGGACCTGAGGCGTGTCCGAGTCCCTGGTTCAACATGCCTCGAAGCATGGTACGCAGGCGGTCTTGGTACTTGTCAGAGTGCGACCACATCTCCTGGATCGCTGTGCCCATGCCCATCTGTCCGCCTGCAATGTTGACGACGGAATTGATGAGATCTAGGTTCGGAAGCTGGCCATTGATGCCATCATAGATGATGTGGACAGACTCGAAACGGTGCTCGTGGGGGTAGTCGATGGCAATGGCCCCTTGTAATGCACCTGACTTGATGGGCAGGGAGTTTACGAGCCTCGAGTCGTGGGAGTCATGGTAGGCGTCAACCCATGCCTGAGTTCCTGTTCTGCTGTCGGGGGGTATGACGAGGATTATATCCTTGGACCACAACGACCACCGCTTGAAATATCTCGCCAGAGTCAGTGCGAGGGGAATACCGTTCTGATTGAAATGCCCATCGACAGTCCTCCAAGCTGCCACCAGCACAATAGCTTCCGTCGCGTCGCCGCGCGGGGCTTGAAGGATTGCGTATATATTCTCGCCCGAGTACACGTCGCCGGCCGATTCGAATGTGTAATTCTGGCGACCGACTTTCAACCCGACGTTTTTGAGAATATTCTCAAGCTTGTCGTTAATTCTGGAAACCGATACGTTAGCTTGGCAAGCAACATATTTCGCAGCGGAGATGTCTACTCATGGTTCGATCTGTCCTTCACGGAGTTGACCTCATGTTTGTAGGCGCGCAGGACACTCTGGTCGCTACCCCCAAAGTAGGTGTGCACCTGCCCGGGAAGCAATGCGTTTTCGGAGATGTATGTTCTTCGCGAATAGTCGTTGAGGGGTAGGAGGAACAACCACGCGATGCCGCCCAGGACGCAGGCCAGGGACAGATATGGCGGGAGCTTGAGGATGCGTGGATCACGTCGCAATGAGAGGGCCGAAGCTGGAAGGGTCATGTCAGACTCGCGGAACAACGGAGTGGGTGATTTGGTAAATCTTTTGGTCTTACATATTAATCGCGACATGACGATTGTTGTTTGGCAGCAACCCTTGGGCGCTGGACGCAATCGCGCAATTGAGACGGACTATTCGCGCGACAACTACTCAGAAGAACATAGCGACCATCATCTTCGAGGACTCGTTGCAGGGGCCTTTAGATAGCTACCTGGAAGGGTACCTACCTATACGGATAGTACTAAGGCAGGTAATTAAGGTACCAACCACCCTAAGGTACCTGCCTAATTAGCTACCTTGCCTTCCACACCTAAGGGCGTCTCAGGCGCACTGTGACTGCATGTCTGCAGGCTTAGGTAAGGCCCGGACGTACCCATAGTATCCTCTAGGGACGCCACTCAACATCGATACGACTCAGGCCCAAAGAGCGTCTGGAACTCGGCAACACCCTACCTTAGTTATCACCTCACATGGGGGAACAGAGTGGCATACTCCGAACAAAGAGGCGCCTCCATTTACAAGCTAACCGGAACGTCTATGTTTTGTATCCCAACTCATACTCCAGACTCCTGCCCATGATGCTTTGCCAATGATACACGACAACCTGATATTCTACAATGCAATTCGATGATGCCACGATTTCTCAAGGACCGAGACGCTGCGTGCTTCCTACCAAAGCCATTGGGGCGCTGCCGCCGGAGCCATGGCTACTGGTTGGCAAAACGCCAAATCGGCCGTACGTCTTTTGGTCAACGCTAACGAAGTGGGGCAGCCAGCTTAGCAAGTTGAGCTTCGTCTCAATCCAGCGCAACGCCTTCTCAGGCGGGCTGAGGAACTTGAGGTATCCGAGGCCAACTAAGGAGATGTGTAGTCAGTATCATATTCGTTTGAGAGTCGTGGTGATGAATGTTGGCTCACATAGATATCCCACTAGAACGCCGCAGAGGTGGCCCAACAAGCTCGTACCAGGCACTAAAGCCGTGACTACAAGAATAAGGATCAAGGGGGTTGTCCATGTAGGGATAGAATGCGTCGCAATCGTCAAGTACGGGTTCGTTTTGTAGGTGCGAATCGCTTCTACGCCGAGGAGCAAAAATACCCAAATACTGCGAGGAGCCACCGTCAATTGGGTACGGTGCAATTATCCCAGGGGCCTCTTGTCTTCCTCACCTAGATCCCATGACCGCGACATTGCCCTTGAAGAGAAATCGCTCGATCAGAACGTAAAGAACAGCCGGTATCGTAGATAAGGCTACCAAAGTTTCAGCGATCGATTTGTAAGGTCGACGTGTTCGAGAAAGGGGTCTTACGGCCAATGAAGAGGGCTATAGAAGTCAGAGTGCCAAACTCGGCCTCGAACCGCTCCAACAAAGGCGTCAGGGCCACCAGGTTCAGAACGACATGAATCAAGTTCACGTGCACAAAGGGAAACGTGTTCATTCGATAAGCTGCAGAGCATTGATCGTCAGCATCCTTAATTTTCGAGCACAGCATGGGGGGGAGGGGTTTTGCTCACATGAAGTGAACGTAAGCTGGTCAGGTATCAGTGCCCCCCACTGCTTCACGTCCCAGGCAGACTGCAGACTGCCGAGCCACGCGCCGACGATGATGACTACCACTACACGCGTGAAAAACGGTAGGCGAAAAATATATGACCGCGCGCGCAGGGTACTGAAGGCTGTTACGTTGGGTGCCATTGCGCCGTCGTCTCCGGCTCTGACCAACTAGCGGTGGTCGCGCGCTGATGAATCGTAATTGACCTCGACAGACTCCCTTGAAGCGTTCGTCTGGCCGTCTGAAGGTGCTTTCCGATGAATTGCGGTGTGTCAAGAGAGAATGCTTGGTTCGGGACCATGCGCGCGAATCGTGACGGGCAGAGTTTGGGAAATTGAAGACAGCTTGTCTGGCCAACTCACAATACTCTCGGATCTGCTCGGACGTTTCTCCAAGAATGCTAGATAAGAGCTTGAATTATACTCCGATCCATTCTTATCACCACGTGACGTGTAGCTCACCATCGGTACCTTAATCTGAGTAGTACAGCAATTCTCACGCCGCCGCGGAACGGTATGGAGACAAACTTGGGTTGGCAAAGCAGGCTCGTCCTTGAATGTTTTCCCCTTCAGAACATGTGCTTAACTGCTGGATATAAGCATAGGGATTTTGTAGAACGCTTCTCACAGCCGTGACCTTCCATCATCAGCTCACCGTACGTAGTAATGCCCCCACGCCGAAGGAGTACCTAAGTCCTGGGTTACATGCAAGGTGCTGTTCGAGTCACATGACGGCTGTGTTTGAACATTTGTAATTTGTACAGACTAGGAAATCATTGGCCTACATGACATAAAAAACAATAGTCCCAGAGGTATGATTGCCCAAACGTGAAAAACGGGCACAGCACGGCCATAGACTTGAAGTTATCCCGACCGACACCCCAGAGCATGCAAAAAAAAGGACGCCTACACCTGCCAATCCAACCCAATCATCGCACTAACAAAGCATTCCCTTTTTATGCCTTGGCGGCCTGGGCCTTGGCCATGGTGTTGAGCGCACTTCCGTTCTTGAACCACTCGATCTGGGGAGCGTTGAAGGTGTGGGAGAGCTTGACCTCGAAAGACTTGCCGTCCTTGGGGTGAACGACCATGGTCATAGGCTTGCCAACCTCGATCTCAGTGGCGAGGATGTCGACCTTGTCCTCGGGCTTGATCTTGTCGTAGTCGGCGGGGTCAGAAAAGGTGAGAGGAAGCATACCCTGCTTCTTCAGGTTGGTCTCGTGAATACGAGCGAAGGATCGGGTGATGATGGCAAGACCGCCAAGGTGACGGGGCTCAAGAGCGGCGTGCTCACGGGAGGAACCCTCGCCGTAGTTCCAATCGCCGATAACAACCCACTTGATACCCTTGGCCTTGTAGTCGCGGGCGACGGCAGGAACAGCGTCCCACTCGCCGGTGGTGAAGTTCTGAATCTTGTTGGCCTCACCGTTTGCCTCGTTGATAGCGCCAATCAGCATGTTGTTGGAGATGTTGTCCAAGTGGCCACGGTACTTGAGCCAAGGGCCGGCCATGGAAATGTGGTCAGTGGTCGTCTTGCCCTGGGCCTTGATCAGAATGGGGATGTCCTTGACATCCTTGCCATCCCAGGCATCGAAGGGAGACAGAACCTGGAGACGGTCGGAGGTGGGGGAAACCTGGACGTTGACGGTGCTGCGGTCGGCGGGGGGGGCCTGGTAGGTGTTCTGGCCAGGATCGTAACCGCCGTTGGGAAGACCGTCGCCGGAGGGAGGCTTGAGCATGAACTCGTTGCCATCCTTGTCCTTGAGCTTATCGGTCAGGGGGTTGAAGTGGAGGCTGCCAGCGACGGTCATGGCAACGACCAGATCGGGAGAGGCGACAAAGGAGTGGGTAGCGGGGTTGCCGTCGTTACGGCCGGTAAAGTTACGGTTGTATGAGGAGATGATGGAGTTGGGGGTGCCCTTCTTGACGTCCTGACGATCCCACTGTCCGATGCAGGGACCGCAGGCGTTGGCAAGGACAATACCACCGTACTCCTCAAAGGTCTGGAGCTGGCCGTCACGGGCAATGGTGGCGCGGATCTGCTCGGAACCAGGGGTGATGGTGAAGATAGCCTGGGACTTGATACCGTGGTCGAGGGCATCGCGAGCGATGGAAGCGGCGCGAGACATGTCCTCGTAGGAAGAGTTGGTGCAAGAGCCAATGAGACCAACCTTGAGCTCCTCGGGCCAGTTGTTGGCCTTTACAGCCTCGGAGAACTTGGAGATGGGAGTGGCCAGATCGGGGGTGAAGGGGCCGTTGATGTGGGGCTCAAGCTCGGAAAGGTTGATCTCAATGAGCTGGTCGTATTCGGCACCCTCGTCCTCGCGAAGCTCCTTAGCGTAGGTGCGGGCAAAGTCACCGATGTCCTTACGCTTGGTAGCGGCGAGGTAGTCGTGCATGCGGTCGTTGAAGGGGAACAGGGAGGTAGTGGCACCAATCTCCGCACCCATGTTGCAAATGGTACCCATGCCGGTGGCAGAGATACCGTTGACACCAGGACCGTGATACTCGACGATGGCTCCGGTACCACCCTTGACGGTCAGAATGCCGGCAACCTTGAGGATGATATCTGTGTCGCGTCAGATATGTCGTCCTTTGCTGGAGGAAGTCAGATTGGGACTATCCACTTACCCTTAGGAGTAACCCAGCCAGACATTTCACCAGTAAGCTTGACGCCGATAACCTTGGGGGCCTTCAGCTCCCAAGGGAGGTTGGCCATGACGTCGACGGCATCGGCACCACCGACACCAATGGCGCACATACCAAGACCACCAGCGTTGGGGGTGTGGGAGTCAGTTCCGATAAGCAGACCACCGGGGAAAGCGTAGTTCTCAAGGACGATCTGGTGGATGATACCAGAACCGGGCTTCCAGAAACCGATGTTGTACTTGGCGCAGGCAGAGGACAAGAAGTCATACACCTCCTTGTTGATGCCGACAGCACGGGCAAGATCCTTCTCGCCACCAACCTGGGCCTCGATAAGATGGTCGCAGTGGACAGTGGTGGGGTTCGCGACGGAGGGCATGCCAGCAGACATGAACTGAAGGATAGCCATTTGGGCGGTGGCATCCTGGCAAGCAACGCGATCAGGGCGGAGCTTCAAGTACGAAACACCACGCTCGATCTCCTGGTCGTGAGGGTTGTCCAGATGGGAGTACAGAATCTTCTCAGCGTATGTAAGAGGGCGGTTGAGACGCTGGCGCACTACCGCAAGGTTCTCGGACATCTTCTTGTAGTTGATGAAGTTGGTCTCCTCGTGAATATTTTGCCTGACCTATTGAGCCGAAGTCAGACAAAGAACCATCTCAGACTTGGGCTCATAGTCCGATCAACTTACCTTGCGGTCGAGAGGAGAGTCGGAGACGGTCGCCATCCGGCGCAGTCCCAGACTGGCGGTACGGCTCCGGGCTACAGAGCCCAGGAGCTGTCGGGAGGCCAGCATGATGTTGGCTCAATGTGGTCGTCTATGATGTGAGGCTGGTTCTCCCAAGACGACGATGATCACCCTTCAAGACAATGGGATGAGAGCAGCGGAAGAGAGAAGATGGAGGGGGAGATGATGAAGGAAGAAAAAGAATATTAAGAGGAAGAAGACAAGTAGGTGGAGAGGATGTTCGGCGAAATGGGAGGCAGGAGACCAAGGTTCTCCTTCCGGCTGGGGGTGGCAGTAGGGAAAAAAGACTCGTGGTACCTCTTCCCTCTCTCACAATAGTTTCGCACACCCAGCTTCACCGCGGACTGGGCCGGGCCACCACAGTACCACTGTATTTTCATAAGGCACCTATGGCAAGCGGTTGTACTGTGGTTGCCGCGCTCCAACGAGTACACTAATGTGGGCCGTGGAGAGAGAGCACCTGTCGAGCAGGGCAGGGTCGTGGTCGACGAGGGTGGGTTTCCTCGGCTATGACGAAGGCGACAGCGGCCCAATCGACGAATCAGCGAGGTTGGATTATTTTTCACTCAGCAGCAAAAAGCAGCCACAGACTGGGGTGGAGCATTATTCAGTGTTCTGTGCCTCTGCACATGTGGAGACCTGCTTCAAAAAACGGATCCACGACTGCTCCTTTCCTTGTCAATACCCTGCCAGTTTCCGGCGTCTTGAAGTGAGTTCCACGGTCTCACAAGGTACTTCCACTTACCCCGAGGTACCTTGGCGATGGGATTCCTTATGTCACCCGTACACTACGTACGCTCTCAACGGGTAGCGTTGCTCCTTGTGAGCACGCATCCTCGAACTAATTGAGAGATCTCTATCCATCTCGTCCGCTGCCCAGCCGACGATGCCCTCGCTCTTGAGTTGTGCAATTCGTGCCATGAAAGCGTAACTACGGTGCGGATCAGGAATGAAAGTGCTATTAGTACACGAATAAATCACCTGAGGTCTGCAGGCTTTTCTGTTTGCCTAGGCAACCATAACCATGTGTCCATCTGTAGCGAAGAACGTCGTCCATCCTCCATCTGAAAAACACCTGTCCGTACCTAGGTACTTACTCGAAGCATGGCGCACGCGCAAAGACAGAGCTGCACCATTGGCAGGCGGGCTACACTAGGCCGAACGTCACGGCTCAATAATTCTTGATGTCGTCAGTCTGTGTGTCCGATGCCGTCGCCAGGCTCGCATTGAGCCTTATCACTACAGCACAAAGCGATTGCTCACCGTCGATCCCTCTTGTTGCAGTTCTTGTTGCTTGCTTGTCCGCTTCAATTGGCGCGCTGACGTCTGCCGCGTCCGGAAATCGACAGACCTTCCCGCGTGCGCCGGCCGCTTCCCACTCCCCGCTTCCCCCATCAACCACGAGAAAAAAGTGTCGATGGATTGCTTTATACCGGTATCCCCGCTCCGAAACCAAGATCCACGGTGGAGGGGCTTTCGTCCTCTTCGAAATCCTGGAGATCCTATTCCATCTACGAAGTACACATTGATGATTGCAGATGTTTTCCCATAGAAGGTCCCGATGCTCAATGTGAGATGTTGCACAGAATGCTCCCGATCTCTTCCAGCTACGAGGCTTGACAGGGACCTGGGGCTTCGCCGCTGTGGACACATCTTCCTTCCTCCATGCTCGCTGCCGCTGCCGGTTTAGCGCGATGGCGAGACTCGTGTTCCATGAACACACGGACAATGCAAGAGGCTGCTTCAGTGGCCTTCCAGAAGACAGAAACTGTCCATCCATTTCAGACGTGCCGCAGGGACCTCGTCTCGGAGTCCACGAATGCGTCTTTGGCTGCAAAAACGAGAGTCATGCAGCCACTCCGCACTACATAGTATGTATGAGTACGTAAAGCAACATGCTATAGGTACGGATACGTGCGCTTGATGTAGGTATTTCACCGGCCAACAAAGCGTTTACTGTGTTCCTTGACTGCCTTACCAAGCGGGTGACAAAAAAAATGATACACAGTAAGACTTGTCGCCAGATCTCTACTATACTCACCTGCTAGATCAGGCCTGATTTTGATATAAAAAAATGTATTCATTGAGATATTAATACTAAATTACCTAAATCTGTATTCAATAATATTTTTTTATGATTGTTTCACTATCAATGTAATCCAAGTTTACTACGTGAAATATTTCTGTGTATCATTTTTTTGTCACCCGCTTGCTTACCTCTGGGTGGGTGTTGTATGCTACCTACATGTGCGTAAGTACATCGGCAAAGTATCTTGTCTCACTAGGAAGTACCTACCACGCGAGAGCACCAGCCAGCTCGGTTCCAGTCCTGTCAGAGCCTGATATCTTAGCAACTAGACTTAGTAAAGTCGGACTTGCAGTACGTAAAACAACGGCGAAGAAGCTATTTCCTATTGCCAACGACACCACGACTCCAGCCCCCCCGCCACGTGAAGGCTCTCACGACCTATTGGAAAAGGTAAGCAAGACGCCAGCCAACGACGGACGACATTTTGCTATTCATGATATTGGCGCGAGTGCGCTACAGACTTATCTATCTCTGGGGTTGTGCCATTCCTATCAGCTCCGGCATTGGAACGACTTGCGGCGCGCAGTCCATCGCCAACATGGTACGCTGCGCATGCATCATCGGTCTCCAATCATCAGAGGCAATTACAACAACGCCCATATCGTTAGTGCCAGTCGCCTTTGCCCGGGAGACGACGTTTTTGTTGTTCGATTTTTTTCCTTTACTTCTGCGCTTCCGCATCTGCGGCTCCACCGCCCCGGCGCGGGGGCAGGGGTAGGAATCTCTGCGGGACCTTCGAGGCCTTAGACCCTTGTTTATTGCATCCGTCTGTGGCAATGTGGAGCATCACTTGCCTCGGGGGTCCTTCGGTCGCAGGTTCGAAGCTCGTAGTTCCGCTATCCTCCTCGGTCGGTAGGGGGAGTTATGATAGGAGATACATTTTGTTGTTCCGAGGTCAGATCCGAGCCAGACCGCTTACCAACTTGACGATCCTGATTGCTCTATGGGGGAAAGAGGGTCTGACCACTGTATCGCGGCCATCTTCCGGTCAGGCAGCTGTGGTCTTCAGCTGCCTCGGTAAGAAAGTGTAGTAGTTATATGTCGTCCCAAGACCGACGACGTCTTTGGCCTACTCTTTGAAATAAGCATCAGTTCTGACCGAGCTTTACCGTCATACCCAGAACAATACTCCGTATCTCACGAATATACCCATCATGGACCAACTCGGTGTTCGGTGAAGATGTCCCCTGGTGACAGCTAGGAGCTTCTAACATGCTGATTACCTATCAATGGACCCAGGCATCCTTATTGGACCCTGGCACGCATACTGCGTGCTGTAAACACCGCATGAGCGAGGACGGCACACTATCTAATCGTACTGTCCCTCTGCTCTCCGCTACCTACCTACGCACTCCGTACACCCCGTGCCTTAATTACCTAAGTAGACCATACCTTACTACGGAGTACTGTGGGCTGGGCGGTCAGGCAACTTTTTTCTCAGCACTGAAATTTCTGCCCCGCCGCTGCCACTTTCGAGTGCCATTTTTGGTATTCTGCCGTAGTCTGTACCCAAGGCTTCGAGGCGAACGACAAGCACCTGCTCATCTGGAGGATCTTCGCCTCAACTCAATTTACCAGCTCTCAAGATGGGTGTCGGAAACAAGCGGACGTTGACCAAGACGCGACGAAAGACGAGGTACGCAAACCACCACAGGCGCCTTACCTCAGCCACCCTGCTTGTGATGAGGAAGCTTTAACAGACATGTCAACAGGGACGTCGATCAGATAAAGGCCGACATGCTGTCGCCCAAGCACCTCCGTCACTTCAAGGACAGCAAGGCGAAAGAGGATCTCCCAGGTTTGGGCCAGCATTACTGCGTAGAATGCGCCAAATGGTTTGAGACGGAAGTCAGCTTGGTCAATCACCGCAGGGGGAAACCTCACAAGCGCAGGTTGGTGCTCAGCATGCCCCCAGCATGAATCAGTGATCGCAAACAGCGGTCTTGTGACCCTCTTTCGGACACGGCTAACTATCTCTCAAGGGTGAAGCAATTAAAGGAAGAGCCTTATACCCAGAAGGAGGCCGAGGCCGTTATCGGTCTTAGGACCGACAATAAGGGACCCAACAGGAACGGTCTTGAGAGGCCTTTCGACCAGGAAGTCGAGATGGAGTCCTGAGCCGCCACATTTGCGCATAAGTAGTTTACTTATGGCCAAAGAGTAAACGCTAGATGATACCCATTCACCACGACGTAATGAACTCTTTCTGTACTCTATGCTGATTACCATTGCGGTGCCGGTTACCTTGCCGCGACGCTGGTAGAGGTGCATGGTGGACCGTAGCTGCGGCGTATTCTTTGCCTTTATCATTCGGACCGTACGTCGGCAGGCGCCATACACACAAAAATCATCGAATACCACGGCCTCGGGCGCGAGCCAGGCCACTAGACCGACCTCTTTGCGACTCGGCGCCTCCTCTTCGTGCACCTCTGCCCCGCGTGGCAGTGCCACGGGAAGACGAGGCTGGTGCCGGGACGCGAGATGTTCTGGACTCAGGGGCTTTGTATCTGGGGTTCGGCTTAGCCGAGACGGGCGGGTTCTCGACGAAGGAAACATCTGTAGTCCTGTTGACTATTAGTTTATGCCGTGTGAATGGTCAGAATCGGAACTGGGAGTAGATACATGAATGTCGTTTCCCCGTCATTGTCCGAGCCTAGCTTTTCCGGTGCGCGAAGCGGTGCTGCGTGATGTTCTCCATTAGCCGAATCATTCCCAAGCAGCAACACTGCTGCGCAAAGTTACCCGAGTTCGCAGTTGATTCGTCATGCTGCCTTGCGCGTCGAAACGACTCGGCAATTGGTCCCTGTACTCTCGAATCAGCCCCTCGTGGCGAACTGATTCAGTCATTGAGGTTTGCATACTTCTTGAAAGTCGACGCAGAAAGCGTTCATGTTGAGGCCATACAGGAAACTGGCAAATGACTCGCTGAAGCGCGCTAGGCTCTCGTGCATCAGCTGGAAGTGCATCATGTTGGCTTCCAGGTCGGCCATGGCATCGGAGAGCTCTGCAAAGGCCGGCTCAAAAGTATTCAAGGGAAAGGATTCGCCACCGTGGACGCTCCCTCTGGCAGAATCCCTGAAAGATGAGCGTGACGAAGGACGAAGCGGAGTGGTAGGACGTGAAGTGCGCGTTCTGGAGGTCGACCTCATCCCGGGTTCTTGGTCCATGGCGACAACGTTGTGTGGATGTTGAATGAAGGCAAGAAAAGCGTTGGACCCAAGACGTTTCGAGGAGACAGTGATATCGAACCAAGTTTCGGAATTGTGCTGGGCAACAGCAGCTCTTGACTCTGAAGTAGCGGGATGATAGCAATGGCGGTGTTTAGCGAGACTGGTCGCAGCAGCAGCTACCTCAGCGCAACAAAATGTCAACAAACCGTAAGGTAATAGAGAGTGGTTACGGTGGCGGGGTTGCGGCTGCGCGGGGCTACTGTTAAGTACCTACCTTACCCAGGTCGACACACAGTAAGGTAAGGTATAGTGGGTAGGTACCTGAAGATGGACTTCGAAACCTGCCAGCGGCCAAAGCAGGCAAGTGTAATATTTTCTACCATCATTCTCCAGTACGTACGACCAAGTAAGGTTCGCATGCGCAATGTCGGCGTCTCTCAGACACCCAGTCAATCAGATGGTTTACCATTTCTCGACGTAAATAGTGATGAGATGTTGGCACCTTGCTGAGGCTATCCGGTTTCCAATTTTGAGATTTGCGGTTTAGCCGCCTACCCGGCAACCAATTGCTCTGTACCTTAGGTACCTTAGGCCTGTAAAAGAACATTCGTAGGACCACCTAAAATCTTTATTCAGCACGCGTGAGTGCGGAGCCCTGGCTCAATGACGCACAACAGAAGGAGGAGTGCTGTTGAGGGCGGTCGTCGTTCCCAAATTGAAGACCCTTGGTTAACCTATTTTCAACTCACCCTGCACTGCCTTCCATGTGCGGTCCAATGATTAACAGCAGGCGATTGTCTCTCTCTACCCAATGGCATTACCTAGTCCGAATGTGCTCTACATACTATACATTAGTCAAGGCCTGGAATCCATCACCGGGGTTCTCGCGAAGTCCCTCATCCTTGGTTAGCATACATAATGGTTGGATTCCTCATCCGTGTGAGTAATGGACGCAATGTCAAGCATAGTACGGATATTAGAAGGCTTCCTTTCACGTGCGAACACGCGTCGTAAATGACCATTATTGACCGTTTTACCGAGACTTCAAGAATCGACATTTGACCGTGTACTTATCGAACTTCCAAACATCTCGAACGTCAGCCAAGCTACTTGATAGAATTACATACGCGTAACGACGTTTCCTATACGGCTGGCTGCCCCTCCCTCCGCTCCTCCATCCACACTTTGGTTGGCTTTACTTGTACGTTCCCCCTCCCCCTCTCAACTAGGTAAGTCATCATTGCGCTATTTCCACCTCAACACCTCCCTTACCAAAACCCCTTGGCTGCGGACGCGGTTGATGCTTTCGTGCAGTACTGCGACACGCAACCTGTCCACTTAAATAGCGCCGTGCCAACTGCCTGCGAAGGACACCAGAATAGCACCATCAGTCCCTTTGGCCGCCGGCAAGCTCGGAGATTGAAACCCAGCCGCCGCCATCTCTCGCCACTGACCAGTACTTCTTAGGCTGTAACCTGTCCCGATTCCAGCCACAGGGTAGGTACCTCAACTCAGCTTCCCAAGAGGCCACTCGTCACTTCACTCATTCGTTTCTTCACACACTCTCTCACCCAGCTTGCCTCACTCCGTCAGCACCATACACACGGCTTTTTGAGGTCTAGCTTCATCCTGTTTTACCCAGACTGCCCAAGCCCGGCTTCGACCTTCGACCTGCCGGCCATTTTCCCAGCTGCTGCGTAAGTTCATCTCGATCCTCGGCGACTGCGCCATGTCTTCGTAAACAGCTCGTCACTGCCCCTCAGTGCCTGGCGCCGTAGCATATTGCCTTGGCAGCCACTTCAATCTGCCGTATATTCTCTTCTGTGGCTCTACAGATCAGGATCCCCCTGCTGACCAAGCTAGACCTCGTGTCAGCTGCGCCAATTGACGGCCAGGTCATACATTGAGAGTCGTCGACTGATGCCGGTCAGCTTGAAACCACTTCCGGCTCTTCGTCGCGTCTTCATCGCTTCTGAAAGGCATTTCTCGACAACCCCGAGGAATCCCATCTGGCCTTCGTCCACTCAGCTTGGACGACGTACCCCGGTCAGAGCGTGTGTCGACGTCCGGCGACCCAACTGCGCCCCCGTCTTGTCAAACTGCGGACGAGCCAACCCAGAGACAGTAGTAGCGCAGTCATCGGACCCCTCCAACCTCAAAGCTCCGCGTCTCCTTCTCCAGTCTCGCGCCGACAATCTCGTACTCTCTCTCGCAGTCTTCTTCGTGTGTCTTGGTTTTGGTCTACAGTACCAACGCACAAACTCCAGTCACGTTGTTGAGTCCGGCGTACCAGGGTACGAAACTCGATCGCAAGCGACGATGACGTTCGAAGCGCCCCCGGGCAGGCCGGGGAATCTCACTCCGGAGCAGGAAGAGAAGCTGCGAAAGCTATGGAACCTCATTTTATCGCTGGGTGAAGATAGCACCGCCGCGAACACGGTTACCAGCGAAGCGTCGACTCCCGGAAAGGGCGAGAAGCCCAAGAAGAAGCGCATTTCGCTATTCAACCGCAAGGACAAGAAAGATGCTGAAGCCGCCAACTCCGCAACTCCGGTCGATATCAAAGATGACGGCGAGGACAAGTACGGCCAGACCAAGCAGTTTCTGGACGCTTTAGCGAGCCAGAGCCCCGAAGCTCTGCGCGCAACCATTTGGTCCATGGTCAAGCATGACCACCCGGACGCCCTTGCGCTCCGTTTTCTAAGGGCGCGAAAGTGGGACGTGGATAAGGCTTTCGTCATGATGATCTCAACCATGAACTGGAGAATGACCGAGATGAAGGTTGACGAGGAAATCATGAGGACCGGCGAGGCTGGCGCGCTGGAGGCCTTGAAGAGCACGGATGCCAAGGTCAAGAAACTGGGGGAAGACTTCATGGCCCAGGCACGGTCAGGCAAGACCTTCATACACGGAGTTGACAAGACAGGACGACCCATCTGCATGGTTAGAGTACGGTTGCACCGGCAAGGGGAGCAATGCGAGGAGAGTCTGGAGAAGTACACCGTATTCTTGATCGAGACGGCACGCATGGTGCTGGCTCCCCCAGTGGACACTGCTGTAAGTTTTGGCTGCTCCTTGGATGTGGTCAGATGAGGCTAATCAGCGATAGACCATTGTATTTGACATGACTGGTTTCTCGATGGCAAACATGGTAAGAAGCGATCTTTTGCAAGGCAATTTGACGAAACTTTTTAAGACTATGCTAGGATTATACGCCGGTCAAGTTCATGATCAAATGTTTCGAGGCTAATTACCCAGAGTCTCTCGGCGCCGTCTTGGTGCACCGGTCTCCCTGGGTTTTCCAAGGTTCGACATACCCAACATGTGTGGTTCCAACAAAGCCCCGTACTGACAAGACGCAGGCATTTGGAAGATTATCAAGGGGTGGCTAGACCCTGTTGTTGCTAGCAAGGTTCACTTCACCAACAATGCAAAAGAGATGGAAGAGTTTATTGCGCCGGCCAATATACTAAAAGAACTCGATGGACAGGAGAATTGGGACTACAAGTACATCGAGCCTGTACTTGGCGAAAACGACAAGATGAACGACACGGCCACACGAGAGACACAACTCTCTGGCAGGGAGGACCTGATCCATTCATTCGAAGAGGCAACTCTACAATGGATCAAGGACGCTGGTACTGAAAAGGAGCAGGCCGTGAAGACGCAGCGAGAGGAGCTCGCCCAGAAGCTGAGAGACGACTACTGGAAGCTGGACCCTTACGTTCGCGCCAGGTGTTTCCTTGACCGCAGCGGCGTGATCCAAGAGGGCGGGAAAGTCGATTTCTACCCCAAGGCTGCCCCATTGAACGGCGTACCCAGGGTTGATACCTCGGCGGATGATGTAGATTAGAACACACGAGTTTCCTAGTATGTAGATCACGAGAGATGCCCCTAGCAAATCCGATAGATGGCGCCTCAGGGTGACATAACACCACGGATGCCCTGGACTACTGAAGGGAATTACTAGATGCCTAACGGCTACAAATACTTCATTTACATCTTGGACTTGAGCTCCTCGAACAGTGCCTTGAGCTTGTCCATGTCAGTCGCCTGCTGCGGCCAGCCCACGCCTAGACCCTCTGTCTCATTCGGCTTGGGAATCTGCGTATTCAAGGTCAGTGTTGAAGGTATTCAGTGTAGGCTACGCCCTTGCTTACCATGTGGAAGTGGACCTGTGAAGAATTAGCAATCGGCTCATCGCTGATTCGGAGCCCGCAAGGTTCCTTACATGGTCGACAACTTGGTGGGCAACGCGGCCGTTGTTCTGGAGGAGGTTGTAGTCGGTAGCTCCAGACGCAGAGACGAGCTTCTTGACGACGGGCTATCGGGGATTTGTAAGAATGCTCAACGCGACTTATGTCGTCGTCTGAACTCACCAGGATCTCGCTCAGATGCTCATCAGGAACGTCGGCCAACTTGGCACCGTGGTGCTTAGGTATGACGAGCTGCGGGGCCCATGTTAGTCGGGCGTGAACTTCCGACAAGCAACCCAGCCGATAATGCACAGCGACAGACTTACGGCGTGGCCACGACTCAGCGGGTTGATGTCGAGGAACGCCAGGGTCTTGTCGCTCTCGAAGAGCTTGAAGCAGGGGATTTCGCCTGGAAATACCGAAGTCAATCTTCTGTTTACTTTGACGGCAGGGGTTCGGAGGCGTCAGGCTGCTACTCACCCTTGATGATCTTGCAAAAGATGCAGGAGCTCAAGCTAGAAGCCATGGCGTATGTTCCCGGTTTTTGAGAGTTTTTATTAGAACGTACGATAAGGATAGAAATGAGAAAACTGAAGATTGTTGTTCAGCGAGCTGGCTGAACTTGTAGTATAAGAAGGGAGTGAGGCATCCGTAGAAGCGGAGGGCACCTCACTGCGGAAGCGGGGATACGGAACATGATTTCATGTGGGTCCCTGCAGGCCTGGGTAGTTGCATATAGGTATATAGGACATTATTGTCCGCTAGTTGTCGGAGTGGGACCTCCTATCGAACTCACCTCTTGCCTTTTACCAGATGTGACCGTTGGATGGCCCAACAGACTCCATTCCATCAATCTTTGGACACCATCGTCTGGACTACCCGGATTCGATTTTTGTTTTGGTCGGGAGTTTTCTTTTTTTTCCTTTAATTTTGTTCAACTTGTTACAACGCAGGCATTGTTGTTAGCAGGATCTACTTCCGTTGAATTTACATTGCTGCAACTGTGCAGCGGCTATCTTTTCGCCAATCTATAAGACTTGCAGCCCACGAGAACTTGGTCAAAGGCAAGGCAAGGTGGTCAGCAGCACCAGGTCCCAGGCGGCACCGTCGTCATACCCTTCGTCTAAAGAGCCCCTCCATTTCCCCACCTACTGCATGTACAGCAGGTAGCCTGAGAGCTAGCCGCGGTCTAAATGCGCTGCTCTCTCGATTCGCTCTACCTTGATTACAGTGACATAACTCGTCTTTCTATTTGATCTTTCGTGATACCCAGAGCATTGTCAGTCATTTGGGCCCAGTCGATCGGTCGCCTCGCCTCAACTGGTACAGAAGTGCGCTTTAAACCTGCCTTCGCCGTCTGCCTGCCTGCCTATCTGCTTGCCACTTTGCAACACTAAAACTCAACACGCCTTTTGCGACACCACAGCAGACACCATGACCAGATACAAAAGCACTCCCCTTTACGGTGGCGCCTTGGTTTGCGACCTCCCCGAGAAGTTTGCGGACGTCAGGTTTGTCTCCGCGCTGCTTTGGGAGGGGAACCCCGGGCTGACTGACGGCATCTTTAGCAAGCTGCGCGAGGTCCCCGACAACCAGGAAGTCTGGATTGATCAAGATGGCTACACGAGCATCATCATCGACATCACAGAGCGCGTTGGGCCTACCGGCAGCAGCCCCGAGATCGACGGCCGCGCGATTACGACGCACCTTGAGGAACTTGTCGGTGAGGATATTGAGACGGTCAAGGTCTGGAACACCACCGAGACGTCCTTCTCGAGGCTAAGGTACGCAACTATTCGTCATTCTCTTCAGTACACAACCATATGCCTCAGCGACTTCCGCTGGACAGGATCTTGACGTTTTGCTAACGGAATGGCACGGCACGTAGCACCGATATTCCTGCCTACACTCTCATTGCGACCCAAAGACCACGATCCAAAACCGGCTCGTCAGCCCCCGATTTCACCGCCATCATCCTGACCCTGCTTCGCCTTGAAAAGGAGTCGACCGACATCCTCATCACCATTAACGTTCCCCACATCAAAGGCGAGTACGACGAGGAGGACGTAGACCTCGAGTTGGGAAAGCAAGGTAAACTCATAGGAGATGCCGTTGAGTATGCTGCGCGCATATGGGAGACGTTCAAGGTCAAGGACTGGTCTTTGTTTGTAGAGGTCTAGTACTGCCTGGTGCCGATAGGAGCGTCATGATCTGGTGAATAGACAATGTGTCGGAAAGCCCTCCTATCCACCCGACCCAAGCCGGGTAGAGTGGCCAGCGGACAGACACCTATACCTTTCCAGCTCACGTTCTCATTCTTTACGGCATGAGACAATGGTCAAACTCGAGCGCTTGACTAGGATTGTCTAACACTTGAGCATAAAGCCCGAATGTGACGACAGCCCTTTTCTATGTGGCAATACAACCGACGTTGTACTGAAGAACGCGACCGACAGGACGGTGGGAGCAGCGATAGCCTCTTCATTACACCATTACCGGGGCAACACGACACACAACATTGATGTACGGCAGTACAGTCATGTGGATCAAGTATCATACGCAGCTCGGTGACACGGTGTGGGAGCGTTGTTGGCTTGTAATTAGTCTACAAAGCGATGCTATCGAGGCGAAAGCTCAGTGTCTTAACGCCAATTTCGGTGGCAGACACAGGATGATCCGACTCCGGAGTTGCGCGGTTGCTGCAGCCTCGTTTCGCCCATTTATCGGCGATGATCTTCATGATTTCCCTTTGCGGACTCTTGGGATGTTGCTCTCTCACAACCTTCATCTGCTCCTTGAGGAAAAGCTGATACTCGGAGGGCTTAGCCGCCATTCGTGGAGTAGGCTTCGTCTGCTTCAGCTGCCCCTTGCAGGAGCCGCACCGATGACGCTCGGGGTTGACACTCTTGGAGTGACGTTTGTATTCGAGCCCGCATTCTGTACACTCCCATTTGTACTTGAAATCGATTTCGTACGAATGCTTCGTCGTTACCTCGATGCCGCGGTGTCCAAAGGCGCGCGAGCACTTGGCCGCCCAGACCTTGAACTCCTTTCCATGGGGGTTGCCGGTGATGCCGCTTACCATGAAGTTTGCAAGGTGGCAGAACTCATGAGCGACGACATTGAGTAGTCGATTCTCGTCGTCGATGACCTTTTCAGCAAGCTCTATGGACGCATGGTGACGTTGCGTGGCGGACCTTTCGCTGCCATCAGGTAACTTGTTGCGAACCGTTTCGCGCTTCCAGTTGGCTCGCCCCGCCGTGGTGTTGAGCTTGCTGGACCACTTGATCTTGATGCCTCCTGTCGACTCTGCAAGCAACTGTAGTTTGCCGTCTGTAACAGTCTCGTCGAGTTCCCGAAGGAAGGCCTCTGCGATGTCGTGCTTTCGTTTCTCGAAGGATTTCTTGGTTTCTTTTGTTTTGTTGTCATCTCCCTTGCCTTTTGACTTCTTCGGGCTCTTGGTGGGACTTTTCGGAGCTGGAGGCAGCACTAGCTTTTTGGGGGAATGCTCCTCATTCCACTCGTCCACGAACTCCTGGCTCCAGAACAGGTCCATGTTCGGGTTGTGAGGTGTCTTGGGCATGCTTGGAAGCTTCTCCGGAGAAATCAAAGTCTTGACACACCGCTTTGGAGGCGTCGATGGTGGGGTTTTGCATGATATCTCATCTTCCTGACGGCTCCCGCCCTGGCTTTTGGCATTTGCCATCGTCCTGCAAGGTCATTAGCAAACACTTGTGCCCAAATGGGGAGAGACTTACAGGTCTAGCCGTCGAAGGCTGGTTATTAAGTCGTCGGTCTGATTGAAAGATATTACTTTGATGTTTGAGACTTTATCCTCGAGCTTTGTGCTTGGCTTTGCCCGGCCTTTTCCTTCTTGGCGATGTTGCGGTTGGTATAATCGTCGTGGTCGACTTTTTGAGGGCAGCTGGGGGCCTGATAAAGTGGGCTCATCTTCGCTTTCGAGATTCGATGTCGAATTATCAAAGAAATCTGATATTCCAGCATCTGTAATTTCCCCAGCCTCGCCCGTGCTATTATCCGACTCCTCGGCATTGTCCCAAGATGCGCCCGCTGGTGCCGTAACATGCTGACGTCTGCGCGGCTCGCGCACCTTCCTGCTCGGAGGCTTATTGAACCTGGCCGGAGCCTCCGACCAGCCTTGGATTTTACTATTCGTAATGGCATTGAACGGCCTCAAGAGAGGATTGTCAGGTTGCCTTCCCAGCCTTCGTCGACGGACGGTGCTTGGGGCATTCGTGCCATCTGGCTGCTCTGCTGGTGACTCCTCGGTTGACGCCGTCCCTTGTACCGCGGCGTTTCCGTTTCTCAGCCTTGACGGTTCGTGTTTTGTATATGACAGCTCCTGCACCGATGTCCTGGCAATTCGGCTGGGTTTTTTACTCCTTTGAAATATGACGTCCAGGTCGGGGAACTCGTCCTCGCTGGACGAGGCAAATTCTATTCGCCCAGTCATGATATTTGGGGAGTGGTCGAGTTTGCGGCGAAGTAATGCATGTAATTTGTTGTGGTTGAGGTTGGCTTAGTTCAGTTTCATGCGCAGCAGCCGCTTTAGTCAACACCGGCGTCGTCAGGGACAACGGCTAACTGGAGTGGGTACTTAGAGCTCGTGAAGGCTAATGTAATGACTATGATTGGTGCACATGACGGAGAAAGCCCTCACGTGATATCTTCAGCCCGTGAGTAACTACATACTTGGTAACTTCCGAAATTCTTCAGTTTTGCAACCTCCGTGCCTTTGGACGATACCAGGTCTAGTACATGAGAGATTAGCTTGGGACAAGTTGATGGTTATTTGCTGCGCTAGACACTGGTCCGTAAGGAGATGTTGGCCAAAACGCGCGTCTGCTGTAGACAAAGAACAAAGAGATACTCCTAGAACTATCCTTGTCCGCCTATTGAAGCAAAGGGAACCCGCACCTGATCGACCTGTAGCAGAATAGTCAGCCTTACCTATACTGTAGGTTACAAGCCCAATGGTGGTTATTTTCCGTTCTGAGGTTGTTACTGAGTAGACTGTTCAGGGGCTCCGAGCAATCGCTTGCAGTTCGAACTGCGTCCTGTCCAGGCCATGATGCGAGGCCGTCACGTGGCAGGCAGTCTTCGTGTACGTGTACTGAGTGCACCTGGCTCTGTCCAGTGATCAAGATTAGGGCAGCGTCTCGCGGCCAATTTCAACTGCAGCACTTGCTCATTACCGAAGTATCCGTACGCTCAAGTTAGACTGGTAACCTGCCACCCTGTCAAATGCCCGTAACTATGTAGCCGAACCATCGGCGGGTCACGTTGCGGATTGTTACAGAGTGCTCCATACCGGCTACCAACTTCCACTCGCGAGTGGGTGCCGTAGTTAGGGCGGACATATTGATGACGGCATCACTACGGAGTACATAGTAGATAGCATGGTGGTATGGTTGGGTATGGTACGTATACTACCTAGTGTTTAGATACGAAGTGCTGGCACTCAAAATAGTCCAATGATCTCGAAGAGATCTGCTTTTGGGCCGGTACCTGCGTCCATAGACACCTTACCTCACCTAAGGATAAAAAGGGCGGTGGCGCAGTTGATGCAGGTAAGCAAGCACCGAGCTCATGTTTCTCTGGCTGTCAACACACACTCCGTGAGGTTCATAGGGGATCTACAGTTCATAAACCTCAAACAATATCCGCTGTATCTTCAAATCCGTACTTGCGTGCGTACCTACTGTACCTGCTTATAATCGCTTCCCCCTTCCCGACGTCGGTTGTTCCACCATGCTGAACTGCACGGCTGTGCGTACTCAAGGATGCTCTGGCGAAATTCATGATGTCACAGCACGAATTACAGGGAGCGCCACTGTTGCACCTCTGATAGTGTGTACCTACCTGTAGAAGTAGCTTCAGCGGCCATCTTCCTGGAAGCACCGAGTGCAGAATGAGCTTTGCTCTGCGGATCCCGAGGGAAACATGATGGAGAATCGCAAATCGACAGAAGGGCCAGGGAAGGCGCGGCAAAGGACTGTTTGTTGTCGCGAGAAATAATTGAACAGAAATAACTGACAAGCACGGCTAGCACTTGGACAAGCGCACCCCACCCTACAAGTGTTCATCGCTATGGGAGTTCAATAACATGGCCATTGTAATACATAATTTGTTTATCCTGTCTCTTCTCATTCAAACACCACCGCGTTCTCCTGCAGTAGGATGGTGTGGATGGCATCGAAGGTGACGGCGACGTTGGAAAATTGGAGGTTTGCAACAGAAGAATACTTGTAAGTCAAGCCGGATGGGGCCGGTGAGGCAGCCAACACGAATCGGTCTTTCCGCGCGGCTCGTCAGCATATGGATACCGGCAATAATGCTGCCGTCAACCCAATCAGTCAGTGGCTAGTGATTTTGATATACATGTGCTGTTGTGTGCCTTCGCCACCAGAGACTCGCGTTCGCCGCCAGCCCTGCCAGTCACTTGCATGTTCCCGCCCGATGTCTTGCTAGTTGAGACGAAGACGGACCATGCCGGAGGCATGCATAGCTTTGACGAGCGCGTCGAGGACGGCCTTCGTCCGGTTTATAAACGCAGGCTAGAAATGCGAGGATGTTGTGACGACTGCAGTGCCGATGCGTAAATGCGTGGGCAGAGATCAGTTAGCAGACAAGCTAGTTGAACATACAGCCTGGCTTCACTATCCGCAGCTTTCGTTTGTTCGTGGCCCTCGACAGGCCTGCGCATCCGTGAGCATCAAGCACGAAACCGTATACGCCCCCGTCGAACAGCGTCGACCTGTCCATGGAGATCCAGCATCCCTAGCTCTGTAGAAACAAACTGGGGCTGCACTGCATCGACTGTGTCCCTCACCAGTGTCTGGAAGTGTGCCTCCGTCGCATGCGCTGTATATGAATCATGGCACGAGTTACGAGTCAGTAGCCTGTGCAAGGCGACCCAGCTAAGCGATTTCTCTGCTTTCTTCCTGTGCGCCTCTCATTCCTTACTGGGCGCAATCCATCGCCAACGAGCCCTGGACATCCTGTGAATATCATCAACATGGTAAATCATCGCAATGAGCGCGGTTATCTGCGCGTGTGCCACGCAGTATCCGTACATGCGTTCAATACGTGCCGAATGCGTAACAATGATGGGAAGCTGGTCGCGAGGCACGCGTTTGATTAGCACCTCACCGACATCTACGGAGTGTTACACGGAGCACCGGAGTTAGCAGGTACCTATTTGGTGGGGAGAAGAAAAGCTGTGCGAACTGCAAGTGTGATTGGTCAGAACAGCCCGTAATTGACGCCGCTGCTGCCATGTCACAGTGTTTATAATGGTGGTTTTGATAAGGTGCGCGGATACGAGACGTTGACCCCTTTTGTTCTGGAAGGATGACCCCAACTTACGTCGCCTGTGCCCGTAGATGATTAACCTGCCTTAAGAGTTGCTTAGAAATACCTTAGGCACTATGTCCTTCAGCATCAGCAAAGTCTCGCCGTGTCAAAACCGAGAGTTGAGATGACTGTCGTCTGGTGGGCCTGCAGAACTAACACATGGCAGGGCA
Organism: Colletotrichum sidae; assembly: GCA_004367935.1. Taxonomy (NCBI): domain Eukaryota; kingdom Fungi; phylum Ascomycota; class Sordariomycetes; order Glomerellales; family Glomerellaceae; genus Colletotrichum; species Colletotrichum sidae. The sequence goes on along the minus strand of QAPF01000262.1, from coordinate 15,759 downwards.
AGAAACACGACAGTGCAAATTAAGGTGGTGACTGGCACAGTCGGCTGTTTACCCATAGTGAAGGTAGCCAAGGCACCTTACCCACTGACGCGACACGTCGTCAGCCAGAGTCCCCTGTCTTCGCCTGCCGCCTGTCGCTCCCGGGCAGTCAACGGTCGGGAATGCAGCGCACAGCCACTGCTCCCATCAACAGACGCGGCCCAAAAAAAGCACGCTCGCCGGCTGGACGGGCCCATAGTTTCTGGTCCATCGCGTACGTGTACTGTATACTTGGCTGACCAGTGGATTGACAGCTTTACCTGTTTTCTGCTGACTCCAACTTGAGTCGAGTGAATACTAACTATGCATGTTAATATGCAGGTATTGCTACGCAGGTACATACTACGTACTAAGGGAGGCAGACGGCCCGGTTCCTTGGTCTTGAATGCCACTCTAGGGAACCTGCTTTTTGAGCAATGCCCACTGCGCCATTTATAGTGCTTGGTAGGGCCTGTTCGTGATGGGTGTACTCGCGGTAAGGTATTATTAGTAGTAGCGTACGGAGCAAAGGTTGTGAAATAACGAGGCTTACCTATCTTACCTTGGGTAGGTAGCGGGCCTTGCGGCCATAGGTAGTGAAACACTTGCTGAACCAAACCTATGTTCCTAGGTACGTGTAGGTAGCTGATACCTAGCCAACTCACTTCAAGATGCCTCGCACTGCCACCTGGTTTCGCCGACCACTGATCCCTGTACACCTACGTACCTAGGTAGGTAATCGTTGTCTGCTGCTCCAGGCCGCTGTCGCCGCCTCCCGTCAATGAAGCTCTTTTGGCCAGTCTTCCTCTTCTCGGGCTGCCTTCGTTCCCGGTTCTCCCACACATCCTGGCTCGCTTTCTGTTCGTGCCAAGGCAGGTCAGAAATAGTAGCGAGCGTTTTTGCCCCAGAGGTACGGAGTCACTTTCACATTCGTATCTCAGTGGGCCGTGGACAGTCCCCTTGGCAAGGACAGAGAGAGCATGGTAAACGGCCAGAACGCCGGGAACCAACTGCACATTCACTTCCTCTGAATCATCGCGACAGCGAATCATTGTCCTCAAGAGCAGGGGCTTGGTCCTTCGGTAGAAATTTTGGCACATCGCCCGCCGTACACAGTACACCCCCTTTTCACTGCCTACGTACTCTCCAACCCCGTTGTGTGCCGTATTCACAGGCGGGCATGCTACGTACCACGGTACGCTCTACATCTCTCCTGCCCCTTCCCTTCCCTTCACATCCCCATCCCTGCCCCCTTTTGTGGCATTGTGGCGTGGTGTGCCTGTGTAGCCCCCAACTCTTTCTCGTGCCTCTCGACAGGTTCGCATTTCCGCATCTCTTCACCCCTTTCTCTCCTCTGGACACCTTCTTCCCGCCCACCTTGATTCATCACGCTCGCTTCTGAGACGGATTGCAGAGGTGGTCGCGCTTTACACTCGACTTTCCCCGTCAAGTCAACCGGCTCGTGCTCCTATCCTCGTCTGTTGAGTAGGTCTGGTCAAGCCGTATTTCCTATACTCCTCGCGAGTTGGCGTAACGTTCCTCACGAATGAGCCCATCGCACCCTTCTTGGCCTTGATTGCCCAACCTTTTCGGATCCTTTGGAACTTTGCAACCATACCAAACAATCATCACCAAGCCAACTACGACAATCACTCTATCTGTTTACTCAACCTTTCTCTCTCCGGATAAACAAGAACCTCAAGACAAGACCTCGTGTGTCTTCACCGCGCAACTTTTCGTCGTTGCCGACTCACCCCTCGTTGTGCCGGCCACATCGCTTTGGGCCTTGCCTTTCACTGGTCATATACCCCTGCTTCCACCGTACCTCATGAGTTCTGAGCGGTAAGTACAACAACACTCCCCGTCGCTCTCGACGCGCTTGGCAGCTCACGGGCACCCCTTTTTGTCTTCTTATGTTCCTCTTCTTTTTTCTGGCAAGCTTAAGCTGACTTCCCATCGCAGTTAATCGAACGTTGAACAATGTCCGGATATCCAGCTGGTGGCGGTGGCCATCACGATTACGACGAAGGGTACGGCCAGCAGGGCCGCGGCCATGGGACCAATGGCAATCAACAAACCGACTCGTACTACCAGGACGACCAACAATACTACGATCAGAATGGCTACGATGCCCACGGCCATCCCCAAGGCAATGACGGCTATTATGATGAATCGTATGCTTCGCCCCTATCCCTTTTCAAATTGCTGCTAACAAAACTCTTCCAGTGGCTACTACAACGCCGATCCAAACAACCCGTACCATCAGGAAGGTGGCTACTACGACCACCAGGATCAGTACCAGGACGACTACTACAACAATAACAACAACAGCAACAACAACAACAACCACAATGGCGGTGGTGCCTACTATGACCAGGACTACAACCAGGGCTACGGCTCTGGCGGTCGGAGACAGGGCTCTGAGGAGGACTCAGAGACGTTCAGCGATTTCACCATGAGATCTGACATGGCCAGGGCCGCTGACATGGACTATTATGGCCGCGGCGATGAGCGCTATAACAGCTACGACCAAGGCGGCGCTCGCGGCTTTAGACCACCCTCTTCCCAGATCTCGTACGGTGGCAATCGTTCGTCTGGCGCCTCTACCCCCAATTATGGCATGGACTACGCCAACATGATGTCTGCCGCTTCTCGCGAGCCTTACCCTGCTTGGACGTCGGATGCGCAGATTCCCTTGTCGAAGGAGGAGGTTGAGGACATCTTCCTGGACCTCACTTCCAAGTTCGGCTTTCAGCGCGACAGTATGCGGAACATGTACGACCATCTCATGACCCTATTGGACTCGAGGGCCTCGCGCATGACTCCCAATCAAGCACTCCTTTCACTCCACGCCGACTACATTGGAGGTGATAATGCCAACTACCGCAAGTGGTACTTCGCCGCCCATTTGGACCTGGATGACGCTGTCGGTTTCGCCAACATGAAGAAAGGCAAGGGTCTCAAGCGCAAGGCCAAGAAGAGCAAGAAGAAGGGCGATGCTGAGAACGAGGCCGAGGCTCTGGAGGATCTCGAAGGTGACAACAGTCTTGAGGCAGCCGAGTACCGCTGGAAAACTCGGATGAACCGCATGTCCCAACACGATCGTGTCCGTCAGCTCGCGCTTTATCTCCTGTGCTGGGGCGAAGCCAACCAGGTCAGGTTCATGCCCGAGTGCTTGTGCTTCATCTTCAAGTGCGCCGATGATTACCTGAATTCCCCGGCCTGCCAAAACCTCGTCGAGCCTGTCGAAGAGTTCACTTTCCTCAACAACGTCATCACCCCCCTCTACCAATTTTGCAGGGACCAAGGATACGAGATCTCTGAGGGTGTCTACGTTCGTCGGGAGCGCGACCACAACCAGATCATTGGCTACGACGACTGCAATCAGCTCTTTTGGTATCCTGAAGGTATCGAAAAGATCGTTCTCGGCGACAAGACTCGTCTCGTCGACATCCCTCCGGCAGAGCGGTACCTGAAGTTCCAGGACATCAACTGGAAAAAATGTTTCTTCAAGACGTACAAGGAGACGCGTTCGTGGTTCCACCTGCTTGTTAACTTCAACCGCATTTGGATCATTCACTTGACAATGTTCTGGTTTTACACCTCCGCAAACTCTCCGAGTTTGATCGTCGGCTCCGCCTACGAGCAGCAGGTCAACCAACAGCCATCTACGGCGCAGCTGTTTTCCATCATGGGTCTCGGTGGCACGATTGCTGCCCTTATTCAGGTTCTGGCAACGCTTGCAGAGTGGGCATACGTTCCTCGTCGCTGGGCTGGAGCACAGCATTTGACCAAACGACTGTTGTTTCTCATAGTCATTCTGGTCATCAATGTCGCCCCCTTCGTCTACGTCTTCATCATCCCCGACAATAACCAGCAGATCGCCAAGATCCTCGCCATTGTCCAGTTCGTTATTGCGCTCATCACATTCTTGTTCTTCTCGATCATGCCTCTGGGTGGTCTGTTTGGAAGCTATCTGACGAAGAACTCGCGCAAGTACGTGGCCAGTCAGACTTTTACGGCAAGCTACCCACGCCTCAAGGGTAACGACATGGCCATGTCTTACGGTCTCTGGGCGTGTGTGTTCGGTGCCAAGTTTGGAGAGTCCTACGTCTACCTGACACTGTCTTTCCGAGACCCCATCAGGTATCTCACAATCATGAAGATTGACTGTCTCGGCGACGGCATCATCGGCACAACTTTATGCCAGAAGCAACCGTTCGTTCTCTTGGCATTGATGGCGTTTACTGATTTGATTTTCTTTTTCCTCGACACATATCTGTGGTATGTGCTTGTTAACGCCATCTTCTCGATTGCTCGTTCCTTCTACATCGGTTCTTCCATTTTGACGCCTTGGAGAAACATCTTCTCTCGTCTGCCGAAGCGCATCTACTCCAAGATCCTGGCGACTACCGATATGGAGATCAAGTACAAGCCAAAGGTTCTCATATCCCAAGTCTGGAACGCCATCGTCATCTCAATGTATCGCGAGCATCTGCTTGCCATCGACCACGTCCAGAAGCTCCTGTACCACCAGGTTCCATCCGAACAGGAGGGCAAGAGGACGCTGAGGGCACCCACGTTCTTCGTCTCCCAGGAAGATCACTCCTTCAAGACCGAGTTCTTCCCTACTAACAGTGAGGCCGAACGTCGCCTTTCCTTCTTTGCCCAGTCTTTGTCGACACCCATTCCGGAGCCCCTTCCTGTGGACAACATGCCGACATTCACCGTCATGATTCCCCATTACAGCGAGAAGATTCTCCTGTCCCTTCGTGAGATCATTCGTGAGGACGAACCCTATTCTCGTGTCACACTACTGGAATACTTGAAACAACTTCATCCCCACGAATGGGACTGCTTCGTCAAAGATACCAAGATCCTCGCCGACGAAACGTCACAGTTCAACGGCGACTCTGAGAAGAACGAAAAAGACACCGCCAAGAGCAAGATCGACGACCTGCCTTTCTACTGCATTGGCTTCAAGTCCTCGGCCCCCGAATACACCCTCCGAACTCGTATCTGGGCCTCCCTCCGTTTCCAGACGCTCTACCGCACGATTTCTGGCTTCATGAACTATAGCAGAGCCATCAAGCTGCTTTATCGCGTGGAAAACCCCGAAGTCGTCCAGATGTTTGGCGGCAACTCTGACAAGCTGGAACGCGAACTGGAACGCATGGCTCGCCGCAAGTTCAAAATCTGTGTGTCCATGCAGCGCTTTGCGAAATTCAAGAAGGAAGAGATGGAAAACGCCGAGTTCCTGCTCAGAGCATACCCCGACCTGCAGATCGCTTATCTCGACGAAGAACCCCCCGTTGCCGAGGGCGAGGAGCCTCGCCTCTACTCAGCGCTCATCGACGGTCACTCGGAGATTATGGAGAATGGCATGCGCAAGCCCAAATTCCGCATCCAGCTGTCCGGCAATCCCATCTTGGGAGACGGCAAGTCCGATAACCAGAATCACTCTCTCATCTTTTACCGCGGTGAATACATTCAGCTCATCGATGCTAACCAGGACAACTACCTTGAGGAGTGTCTCAAGATTCGCAGTGTGCTGGCTGAGTTTGAGGAGATGAAGACCGACAACGTCAGCCCCTACACCCCTGGCGTGAAGAACAAGGTGACGGCACCCGTCGCTATCCTCGGTGCTCGCGAATATATCTTCTCTGAGAACATTGGTATTCTTGGTGACGTGGCTGCCGGTAAGGAGCAGACGTTCGGTACCCTGTTCGCCCGTACCTTGGCCCAGATTGGCGGTAAACTTCACTACGGTCACCCCGATTTCCTCAACGGTGTCTTCATGACGACTCGCGGCGGTGTTTCCAAGGCCCAGAAGGGCTTGCATTTGAATGAGGATATTTACGCCGGTATGAACGCCCTACTCCGTGGCGGAAGAATCAAGCACTGCGAGTACTACCAGTGCGGCAAGGGTCGTGACTTGGGTTTCGGTTCCATTCTCAACTTCACCACCAAGATTGGAACTGGTATGGGCGAGCAGATGCTCTCTCGCGAGTACTACTACCTCGGCACCCAGCTGCCTCTCGATCGGTTCCTGTCCTTCTACTACGCCCACCCTGGTTTCCATCTCAACAATATGTTCATCATGTTGTCCGTCCAGATGTTCATGATCTGCCTTCTCAGCTTGGGCGCTCTCCGGCACGAGACTATCAGATGTGACTACAATCGCGACGTTCCCATCACCGACCCTCTCTACCCCACTGGCTGCCAGAACACCGACGCTCTGATGGACTGGGTATACCGCTGCATCTTGTCCATCATCTTTGTGTTGCTTTTGGCTTTCGTCCCGCTTGTCGTACAGGAGTTGACCGAGAGAGGTTTCTGGCGCGCCGGTAAGCGTCTCGCCAAGCAATTTCTTTCGCTTTCGCCGTTCTTCGAAGTCTTTGTTTGCCAGATCTACGCCAATTCGGTGCAACAAGACCTTTCGTTTGGAGGCGCCCGCTACATCGGTACTGGTCGCGGGTTTGCGACTGCTCGCATCCCCTTCGGTGTCCTGTATTCGCGTTTCGCAGGCCCGTCTATCTACTTCGGTTCTCGGCTGTTGATGATGCTTCTCTTCGCCACTGTTACTATCTGGCAAGCCGCGCTCGTCTACTTCTGGATCTCCCTTCTCGCCCTCGTTATCTCGCCATTCTTGTACAACCCCCACCAGTTTGCTTGGAGCGATTTCTTCATCGACTACCGCGACTTTCTCCGATGGCTTTCGCGCGGCAACTCTCGGTCGCACGCATCGTCATGGATTGCCTTCTGCCGCCTATCTAGAACCCGTATCACGGGTTACAAGCGCAAGGCCCTGGGCGATCCCTCGGCCAAAATGTCGTCCGATGTACCCCGCGCTGCCATCACGAACTTGTTCTGGGGTGAGATTCTCACACCGCTTCTCTTGGTGGCTGTCACAGTCATTCCCTACCTGTACATCAACGCGCAAACTGGTGTAACTACGGCCAACAACAAGGCGGCAGATGTTTACCCTACCGACTCGTTGATCAGAGTTGGAGTCGTTGCGCTTGCTCCTGTTGCCATCAATGCGGGAGCCTTGATGATCCTGTTCTTCATGGCATGTTTCATGGGACCCCTCCTGAGCATGTGCTGCAAGAAGTTTGGCAGTGTCCTTGCCGCTATTGCTCACGGCATTGCTGTTGTGGTTCTGCTTGTGTTCTTCGAAGTCATGTTCCTGCTTGAGTCCTTCAACTTTCCTAGAACCATGCTTGGCATGATTGCCGTGGTCGCCATTCAGCGCTTCGTCTTCAAACTGATCGTGTCCCTCACTTTAACGCGTGAGATGAAGACAGACCAGTCCAACATCGCCTTCTGGACAGGCAAATGGTACTCGATGGGTTGGCACTCAGTCTCACAGCCGGCGCGAGAGTTCCTCTGCAAAATCACGGAGCTGGGCATGTTTGCGGCGGATTTCATCTTGGGCCACTTCCTCCTCTTCATTATGCTGCCGGTCATTCTGGTCCCCAAGATTGACATGCTGCACTCTATGATGCTCTTCTGGCTGCGGCCTGGGTATGTTTTCCTCCACGATCTAACGTTGAGCGCATCATAACTGACTATGAACGCAGACGTCAAATTCGCCCGCCCATCTACTCGATGAAGCAGTCGAAACTGAGGCGCAAGCGTGTCTTCAGATACGCTGTCCTTTACTTCACCATGTTCATCGTCTTCATGGCGCTCATGATTGGCCCCGCCGTTGCTGGAGACATGGTCCCGATGAATATTTTCTCCATGGTTAACCAAAAGGGCATGAGGCTCATCCAGCCTGATTTGCAGAACGACAACACGCAGAATGAGACTGAGACCGGTACTGGAGCACCAGACTACTCCGGAGCCGGCCTTTCTGCGACGACAGGCTCAAGCAGGGCGCAAAGCACTCGCGGCTCGGAGAGGGTTCGTCTGTTTTAATAAGAGTTGTAAAATAGAAATGTGACTAGTCTGCGAGGAGTGTCATCGCCTGTGGGCGGCTAACAGCATTCAATCAGTCGAGGCCGTGGTCCAGGCGGCGATGGCGGGTTCTTAATGTCCATTCTCAGGCGTGTTTTGAGTTTTTCCTTTTTCCTTTGCAGTTACCTAGCTGCTCGGCTCTCCTTTTTCTTACTGTGGCAGGTAATATGGCTGGCATTGCATCACTTCTAGACCTGATAAAATATGTATATCGTCAGCTGCCAAGATGCATGTTGGCCGGGTTCATAATCGAGTTGCATTACATCAGTACCTTTGATCGCTTGTGTCGAATGAAATGGGGTTTTTACTGGCACGCGATTGTCCGTGATGCCGTCCGCCGAGAGAATAATAAGAATGATCCGAAAGACATGAGCCAGGAATTTGAGCAACGCCAAAGGCTCTTATGGCCACACACCATTCGATCTGAAGGTGTAAAAAGAGTTCATACCAGCGTCAAAGGCATGTATTACCCTGCTTCATGCAGTCAGAGTACACAGAGAGGGCGGCGGTTGACCTTTTGAGACTGCACACAGACTCGGACTACTTCCACGACGTCGATGCTTTGGTTGTGAAAACACGGTTGAGCCAACAAGTGCCTTAGCAACCCTCGGGCTGATATGGTCTACTATTTCACCCCAACTTTGGCGTCCATGGACGCCGGCCATGTCTGCTTGGCTATGCCCTTTTGGAAGGTGCTAGCAGTTAAGATATCTGTAATAGAGGGGACCCTGTCAGGAATAATACAATCGAGAGGCAGAGTTTATACTAGTTAAACCTCAGGCGCTAGCGCTATCTGAATAAACTTCCACTAATTTGAATTATATAGGAGAAAATTTAATATAGGATATACTACTATAATTATTTATATATAATATATATTAGATTCTAATCTCTTATTGTATCTTATACTTAAAACTTCTTTTAATATTAAAAATAAAAGTTATTAAATATATATATATAATATCTTTTAATAATATCTTTTTTTAAATTCTTAGAAAAGCTAACTAGTAGCTAATCTTATATATTTACTACTTGAATTTAAGCTTTTATACTTCTATCTCTAGGATTCTGTGGCTTTTTTGTAGAAACTTCTAGAATAAGATTTCTCTAGGAAATCCCCGGGATATCCGTGGAATGTCTTGGGATCACTCTGTTACACCTTAGGTAGGTGGTTGTCCCATGGCCCGAGCTTTCGGCACCAAAGGCGCCTGGAGCATACCTAGGCGGGTAGGTATACTATGTACCTTAGGTAGGTATTTAGGCAAGGTAGGTACCTACTGAACCTATGAGCCCTGCTGCGCACCTTACGTACACGCACGCAAGGAGTCTCCCGTCTCTGTTATGCGCCTCTCCGTCGCTGCTCCTCTACCAGGTCCGTACGAACCTTGCGGTTTCGGAGCCCCTGGTCGTTGCCAAATTACCTTCTTCGTCGCTGACTTTCACACATTACATCGCACGCCGCGAGTTTACCCACCCAACAGAACTGACCGAGATTCCGTCTCCAGAACGCCATGGACGCAAGCGAAGCCCACACGATGGTGGCCGCCTGGCTCCGGGAAGCGTCGGCTGCCTTTCAGAAAGTCCCTGGATCTGCCGTACTCATTCGCTATGTTCAGTCGAGCTATCAGAATGATCCCATACGCTCGGGCATAGAGCTGGTTCTCTTCATCTTCTTCGTTCGCTACCTTTTGTCCCCTTCCTACTCGACACAGAAGCGGAACTTTATCAAACTACGCGACGATGTACGTCGCGCAAACATTTTCACTCCCGCCTGTCCTGGCCTAGCCATCTCCGTGAGCTGACTTCTGGCGCCAGGAAATCGACGAGCTGGTGGACGACTGGACGCCCGAGCCTTTGGTAGCACCCCAGACGGCTCTCGAAGAGATGGAAAACGAAAGGCTGCCCGTGATAATTGGGTAAGGCTTTCACTCTTTCCCCCTTTCACGGCGCAACCAGATTCAACGAATACTGACAGACCCGAGACCGACGGGACCCAAGACAAAACTTGCAAGCGGCCGCACTGTGACGAATCTGGCATCGTACAACTTTTACAACTTCAACGCGAACGAACAAATCAAGGACAAGGCTATCCAGACGCTGCGTACCTATGGCGTTGGGCCTTGCGGTCCTCCGCAGTTCTATGGCACCCAGGATGTGCACATGAAGACCGAAGCAGACATCGCAGCCTATCTGGGAACTGAGGCCTGCATCGTCTACGCCCAGGCATTCTCTACCATCTCCAGCGTTATCCCAGCCTTCTGCAAGCGGGGGGACATTATTGTGGCCGATCGAGCAGTCAACTATTCTATTCGCAAGGGACTCGAAGCATCGAGAAGCACCATCAAGTGGTACGCTCACGGGGACATGGACGATCTGGAACGTGTCATCCAAAAGGTGGTCAAAGATCAGAGAGGCAAGAAGCTAACGCGTAGGTTCATTGTCACCGAGGGTCTGTTCGAGACAACAGGCGACATGGCCGACCTGCCTAGACTCGTAAGTGCCAAACGTGACTGAAGACTCGTCCCGATCGACAGGCGGTTGACAAATGCCGTGTCGCAGGTTGCGTTGAAGGAAAAGTACAGGTTTCGAATCATCTTGGACGAGACGTGGTCATTCGGCGTCCTTGGTCGCACGGGCCGAGGCCTCACGGAGGCGCAGAACGTAGATCCTTCTCAGGTGGACATGATTGCGGGATCTCTTGCTGGTCCCCTTTGTGCCGGTGGTGGCTTCTGCGCCGGGGCAAAGGACGTCGTCGAACACCAACGTCTGACGGCGGCCTCTTACACCTTTTCAGCGGCCCTGCCGGCTATGCTTGCCGTTACCGCTAGCGAGACACTCAGTGTCCTGCAGTCCAATCCCGACATTCTAACGCAGTGTCGTGAGAACATACGAGCCATGAGAGCGCAGTTGGATCCTCGAAGCGATTGGGTCATGTGCACCAGCTCCTTAGAGAACCCCATCATGCTCCTTGTGTTCAAACCGGAAGTGGTGGCGGCGCGTAAGCTCACGAGCGAGGACCAAGAGCGGCTTCTCCAGGAATGTGTTGACGAGGTAAGTCGCAGACGTGCCTTGGAGGCCACCTGGTCAATAAAGCCAAGTTGGTGGTCGGAGCTGACTCGGCCGTGAAAAGTCACTCGCCAACGGGGTACTCATTACCCGACTGAAGAGCATGGCCATCGCCAGCAGCCTTGACCCCAAAGATGATAGTTGGAAGATTCAGCCGGCACTCAAAGTGTGCGTCACTTCCGGTTTACCGAAGAAGGACATAGAAAAGGCCGGTGTCACGATTCGTCACGCCATCACCAAGGTCATGAGTCGGAAGTCGAACAGCAAGTCGTCGTGACAACTTTGTCTCGATACGCCGTGACGACGAGATGATGCGCGGGGCCTGCAACATTGGCCCGGCTGACAGCTAGAGGCAATGGGTCATTTTCCCGTTGCCCGTGCCTTGCGATAAAAAGTGAGGGAGTCAAAAGATCGCCGTTCATAGAGCTCGGCTGTGTACATTTGTGATTTATCGTTTTCGTCGACGGAAGCTTCCGTGGAACCGATTTCACTGCTTCGGAAGATCGAGTTCCGGGATACCCCGTGGCAGACTAGGTCTTCTTTATCCAATGGTTGTGATGACAGAAACATGCATAGATACAGACTAATACTCAATAGAACATTGATGGACAACCTCGGGCCATAGGCTAGAATAGTACGAATTGCACTCGCCGTCTCATGAGTCGTTGGCTTGGCCGATCAAAGTTGGGCGGCCGGCAACCAATGAACAAAGGAGGGCAGCGCAGTATTCCAAATTCACGAGACGACCTTGGTAATGCAAATGGGGCCTGAGCCTGAAGGAGACGACAGACACGCGAGTTCCCGGCGTCAGCCGGGGAGAATGGCGTACTCGAAGAGCGGAGCACACCTTCGCTGTTTCTCCGGAGGAGTGCTTCAAGCTGAAGTGCGAGCGAGGATGGACGGAGGTAGGATCGGCACAGGGTAGTAAAAAGCAACTGTCCTGACGGGGCTGGTCAGCCAAAGGAAGGATGGTACATGGACACCGTGTAGGTGGCCGAGGCTGTCTAATCGTCTGGTGTTGGAACATTTGTCTCCGGGTGCCCCAGGTGGCCGGGAAACAGGACTCCTGGCAACCTGTCTGGGTTCCCTAGCAACCCAACGGACCGCGCTGTCCATCGTACCTTAGGCAAGCATACGAGCAGGACTTGCCTTTACGGTTCCTGCCCCCATTTCAGCATATCATTCGGCCTCCAGCGCTCCTTCACGGCCGTCGTCGTTTATAATCATGCTGTTTCGCGCACCTCTGGTCTCTACACACTGTCTATTCCCTTTCTGCGTTTTTGTCTGTCACGAGCCTTTTGATGATGCGCAGCTATCGATGTGTAAGGCCTCAAAATACATCGCCGCCCACTGTGTGGTTCCCCGGTAGTTGTAGACCTATTCCCATCAAGATCCATCGCTGGATATCCGTCTCTCTTACGGATCCAATTCCCGCAGCTAGAGGCATGCCTATACCTCGTTGATTTGGGCTGCCGTACCCTTTTCCAAAACGCGATATTCGCCCCTTCTCAGTGGAACAGGAGAGGAAGTTGGCAAGAACCGACCCCAAGAGATTTATTTGCCTACGCCTTGCGTGAACACATGACATTCCCAGCCACCTGCGTCTGCGTTCTTCTCTGCCGGTTACCATCTCCTCTGATCGGTGCCTCATTTTACAAACGGAAAAATGCATTCCTTCCCCTGATCCATCCTCCCTAACCCTCAATTCCTCCCCCACCGATTGATTACCTGCATGGCCCCTCGCCCCCAAAGCTCATCTCGCCCCGTTCCTGCAGTCGCTTGGTGTTTGCTAAGACAGTATCATGTCTGGTGGTAGCTGTCGTTGCTTGCCTGCAAGGATGAGTCTCCCAGCATGGATACTTTACCCCCGCGGCGTCCTGTCCTTTCCAGTCATCAGCTTCCTGTTCACTTCCATTGCTTTGACATCTGCTCGTTATCCTATTCACCGTCGCTCATTGCCGCCGGTCTACGTGCCTAATCAGCTGTTTCGGCAGCTTTTCGTTCTTTTTGCACGACTACCTACCTAGTCAAGGCTGCCCAGACATACAGTTTCCTATTCTACATTTCGTCGACCTACCTTATTTTGTACCTGCCCGTTTCTGACTTTCGTATATTTCAGCTCACGTCAACGTTAGGCCAGGTCTACCTGGCTGTTCCGCTCATTTGAAAACCTACAGTCCGGGACCTCTTAGCGAAACCTCTCTCTCGATACCGCACCACCCTCCTGGGCAGGTTGTGCCGAAGTCGCTGGTCAAGAACGCAGCAACATGAAACCCATTAGACTTTCAACGACGGCTTTTTTAGCCTTGCTGGGGCTATCTGCTGCTCATCCCTGGGGTAAGATAAAGCATCCAGCGCCGTTGCACTTTAATGGTGCTAACATGGCTCCATAGGCTCTAGGAATACCCAAGAGGCTGCCGATCCCAACGAGCTCGTCTTGACCGAGACCTCTCTGAGGGAGGCCACCGAGGTTCCCCGCGTCGTTTTCTACGTCGACGAGGAAGGCAATCCGCTTGAGACCGCCACCGAGACGGTCAAAATTGTACCCGGTGCGTCGGAAGTCGCCAGCAGCTTGCCGCATCCCGAGGAGCTGAAGACTCGCTCTGGAAGCGTGTCGTCACGAGCTATCTATCCGCAATCTTACTCCAGTTATGACCTTGGCCACAAGTCGGACTCGGGCCCGTCTGTCTCACCCTCCCCGCCTTCCCAGTCGCTATCTCCGGCGCTCACCTCTTCTACAGCGTCTGCTCCACCTGCCTCGACGTCGACGGCGGCGAGCCTCTACGGTATCGCCTACGCGCCTTACACTGCTGCCGGACAATGCAAAGCGTCAGCGGAGGTTGAACAGGACTTCTTTGCACTCAAAGAAGAGTATTCGATTGTCCGCACCTACGGCACTGACTGCGACCAAATTGCAAGTGTCTTGTCCGCGGCAAGAAAGACGGGCTTGAGACTCATGTTGGGTCTTTTTGACATTGGTCCAATCGAGCAACAGGTCGAGACCATCGTCTCGGCCGTCAACGGTGATTGGGCGCCTGTCGATACGATCAGCGTCGGTAACGAATTGGTCAATAACGGCCAGGCAACGGCACAACAGGTTATCGCTGCCGTGGGGCTGACGCGGGAACTGCTCCGCGCAGCAGGCTACCCGGGCCCCGTTGTTACGGTCGACACTTTCGTGGCAGTTCTGGCCAATCCGTCGTTATGCGAAGTGTCCGACTACTGCGCCGTGAACATACATCCCTTCTTCGACGGCAACACGGCGGCGAAGGATGCTGGGGCGTTTGTGACCCGCACGGTGAGACAGGTGCAAGCGAAGCTCACGGACAGAAACAAGCGCGTCGTCTGTGCGGAGACTGGCTGGCCGTGGAAGGGCGACAGCAACAAAATGGCAGTGCCCAGCCTCGAGGAACAGCGACTCGCCATCGGTTCGATCAAGAACGCGTACGCGAGCCACCCAAATGATGTCATACTTTTTTCTGCCTTTAATGATTTATGGAAGCATTCAGAGGCGACCACTTTCCATGCAGAACAGTACTGGGGCATTGGCGGCCTCGACTCGGACTCTGAAAAAATCAATAAAAAGCAAGGTTAGGAGAGCGAGTGTTGGCTTCGATCTGTGTCTCTTGTCCACTTTGTTGAAACCTGGGCATTAGTATTACCTTCTTTTGACTCTGGGAGGAGGGGCAAAAGGTGGAGTGAGGATGAAGCACCTAGATCCGTGTGCCCAGTGTTCTTCTGACTGAGTGGTCTGAGTCCTCGCCTATTATACTACCAGCAGGTGTCAATAAATATAGTATCAAGCAGTGTCCAAAAAAGAAACACATGTTGATATGCAATACTACTACCAATATATGTAGACGCTAATTGTCAGGAATAACACGCTTGAGAGGTAGAGTTTGTACTAGCTAAACCTCAGGTACTAGCGCTATCTCTATAGGCTTCGCCTTACTTAAACTACTTAAAATAAAGCTTTATATAATATATATAGCTATATTTAGTTATATAGAATATATATTAGATTTTACCTCTAAATTATATATAATGATTAAGAGTCTTAGAATACTAAAGAACTATTAGATTAAAAGTATATATTATAATAATTTGATATATTTTAAATATTAAAGTATCTATTAAAAGTAACTCTTTTTTAATTTTTAAAAGAACTAATTAATAACTAACTTAATATAATATTTTTTAAATAGAAGTTAAAATTTATAATTTATAGAATTATTTTAATTCTAAGATAACTACTTATTAAAACTTCTTTTTAAAGTTTTTTTTAAGAATTATTCCTAAGTAACTTTCTAAAAGTGAAGAAGTATTAATAAGTTATTAAAATATTTAAATTAAATATTCTTAAGAGTTTTATTCTTATAGGAATAAATTATAAAAAGAATTAATAATTTTCTATAAATATTACTAAAGAAGTTTATATAAAAAATATTATAAATCTTATAGAGAAAGATTTAAAAGTTTATATAGTTTTCTATAGTTTTTATATTTTAAAGGTTTGAAAATACTAATATAAATAGTTAAATTAAATCTATATAATAACTTAGATCTTTAGATATATAAATAAAGTATTCTAATATTAATATTATTATATAGAAGAAGATATAATAATATAAATTATTAAGTTTTATAATTATTTTAATATTATAGATAATTTATACTTTTAAAATACTATTTTAATATATTATAAGATATTTT
>QAPF01000261.1:0-54082 GCA_004367935.1 Colletotrichum sidae | reverse complement strand
TATAACTAATATACAACTAGTTGTTTCTATTTATAATATTTATATCTAGGTTGTAATATATATATATATATATATATATATATATACTATATACTATAAAGATCAATTTATATAATAATCTTTCTATACTTATTAGTTTAAATAAGTAGGTCGGCTACTTAGTTACCTACTACTATAGCTTTAGCTACCTTAATACCGCATTTAATCTAACTATTAGGATTTATAATATTATTTCTCTGAAAATATCCTATTAAAATAGAATTTTCCTTTATTAAATATATTTGTAAACATTCTTTTTATCTATGTAATATCTTTAGATTAGATTTCTAAGTTATTATAAAGCATTAATAAAATTATTTTAATAAAATTTAAATATATTACTCTTATATTTATTATAATAAGCTTTATTATTATTATTAGAATATATTAAGTATATTATAGTAAACTATTAATAATATAGATATTTGCTTCTAAAGTTTATAGTTGGTTTTTATTCAAGATTTTTATTATTCTTTTGATATTTTTTTAATATTCATAGTACTATATCTGATTATTATAGCTTTCTTAGAAGAATATAGAGATCTTAAGAATTAAGTTATATAAAAAATGATTATCATTTTTTTAATGTTTTTGAATTAGAACTACTTTCTATAAATATTTTCTCTATTAGTTTTAATTCTATTTCATCTTTACTTTCTAAAGTATAATCCTTAGCGAAATGTCTAGACTTCTTATAGTTATAATAGGTAAATTTAATCTTCTTAATTAATATGGCTAAAATCTTGACTTATTTATTTACATTATGATAAATTGAATAATAATTTATTCTTTTTATAGAAATAGGATTTATTCATGAGATTTATTTATAATTCTTTAGACTTATAGTATTTCTATATTAACTATTAGATTTAATTTCAATAATTTAATTTTCCATATTAGGAGTTTAGTCTTTAGATGAATAGTTATATAAGATCTTTTTTATAATTATTCTTTTACTATTTGAGAAGTAATATATAAGTTTATTAATTTTTATGATATAATTTATAAGCTTGAATTTTTTCATATAAGTAAGTATAATTAGTTTTTAATTTAGCCTTCTAGGATAATTTCTAATTGTATATAACTTCTTCAGAAGATTTTCTAAATTTTAATTCTTTACTTATATATATAATTAAAGCTATTAGTATTATCAAGATATTATTCTTTAATTAATTATTAACATATAAATCATCTACTTTATCAATTTAGCCTCTTATTATAAAGTTATATGTTTTCAGTTCATAAATAATTCAAGTTTATTATATAATTTAATTTGAATTGTTTTAATATTTAATTACTTGTACTTGATACTTAGAATAGTATCTAAGCCTTACATTTTATATATAGATTTAACTATAAACTTTACCTAATAATAGTATTAATTTTAACAATTAATTCAAGAACAATATCTTGATAATACTAATAGTTTTAATTATATTCATAAATAAAGAATCAAAAATTTAGAAAATCTTTTTAAGAAGTTATATACAATTAGAAATTATCCTAAAAGGCTAAATTAGAAACTAATTATACTTACTTATATGAAAAAATCTAAGCTTATAAATTATATTATAAAAATTAATAAACTTATATATTACTTCTCAAATAGTAAAAGAATAATTATATTACCTAATAATAGTATTAATATTAATAATTATTAAAGAATAGTATTCATATTAATACTAGCTTATAACTAGTTAAAATAGTAATAAATTACTTATTATTATAGATAATTATACTCCTAGTTCTAATATTTAACCCTATAGTAATAGAAGACTTTATAGTAATAGTTAAAGAGAATTTTATTAAAACTAAGGCTTAATATATATAGCTAAAAATAACTACTGAGGTTATAGGGTTAAGAACTTCTATAAACCTCTTAAAGATAGAATAAATTAGAATACTGAAAGCTAGGCGTTTTATAATCTATTACTTTTTTAATTCTATATCTTTATAATAGAACTAAAATCTCTTTTTGAAATCTATATAGCTACTTATAAAAAAGTATTATAGAATAAGTATAGAAATATCTAATTATATAACTATTATAATTAAGACTATTAGTATATTAGACTAGGTTTTAGTAAAATTATTCTAAATATTAAAATTAATAGGTAACTTATAGATATTTAAAAGAAAATTATTCAGTTATCCTATAAGTTACTATATGAAACTAATAATATTAGAAACTAAGTATTAATTGAATAATGCCTCAATATGAATATTCTATTATAGTATTAGTTATTAGTTATTTTTAGAATATTATAATAATATAATTATGGGGATTTTAAAAGCTATCTAGTTATATTAGAAGTATCTATATCTATATAAGTATTATTTATATATTAGCTATATTTAATATATTAAAATTTTTATAATTAAGAATAAGTTAAGTCTTATTATATCTATATAAAAATTATAAATTAACTTATATTAATAGTAGAGAACTTTTGTATTAATAGTATAAAGTCTTATTTTAAGAGTAAGTAAGACTTAGTAGGAATATTAAGATTATAGATATTAAGGTTATAATAAATATTTAAATAGAATACTTATAGTTAGTAGTAATTAAATATTTTATGATATTTAAATTATATATAGTTATAAAAGTATAAGTATATAAAGGTGTGAAGTTATTATAGAAAGAATTATTAGTTATTTATTATTAAAAAGATTAATATAGAGTAAGTATACTAGTTATAGCTATAAGGAGTTTAGCTTTAGATTAACTAGAAGCTAGTAATAATAGTTAGTAGGGGGGTAAGAGGACTAAAGTTGTACTTTAGGGAGTAATATATCTACTAATAGTTATAGTAGAGAGCGAGCTATCAGCCCCTCTCTATTTTAAAAATAGTAATTTTCAAATATTTTTAATTAGAAGTCTTTAAATTGATTTTTTAAGACTTATTTAGTTTTAGAATTTCTAATATTTCTTTTAGTAAATTTTAGGGTTTTTCTTATTATAGTATCTAATTAAATTAGTAATATAAGAATATTATAATTAATTATAAATTCAAAATAAATAATACTTATTAGTAAAACTATTTCTTCTTGAAATATTAGTAGTATAATATTTTTTAATTCTAATAAAGTTTTAGCTTTACATATTAATTGAATTGATTTAATCTATTATTACTTATGTAAAGTAATTTCTTCTTTTTATAATTTAATAGATATTTAGAATATTTAGAATTTCTTAATTAATTTATTATAAGTTTATTATTATTATTATTTTAATACTTCTTAGTTAAATAGAAGTTTTCTTAAAATATTATCATAATAATTAACTAATATTTCATAAATATCTTATAAGTAACTTACTATCATATTAATATAGTAAATTATTATAAATACTTCAAGTAGCTAGTTATACTACTATATAATAGAAATTGAAAGAAAAAATTAATATAATAAGTATAGTTTATTTAATATTATATATAAAATATAAACTTTTTTTATATAATTATATTATATAATTTTAATAGTAATATTATATATCTATATAGTTATAAACATTATATTTATTATTAGAATTTAAGTTATTATACTCCTATCTCTAGGATTTCGTAGCTTTTTTATAGAAACTTCTGGGATAGTATTTTTCCAGGAAATCCTTGGGATTTCCCATGGAATGCCCTAGGATCCCTTCCGTTACATACATATCTAGGCAGCTGACGATCAAGCTAAGCCAGAATGGAATGAGGGGTTATGTCAGCTGTTTCGAAGTGGAGCGCGGTTAGGCCAACGACGTTCGCCGCTTGTCACGGTGTTGCCTTTGTCTGCACTTTTCGCAGCGCGTCCCATCGTCCAGCACCAATTCTATACTTACACAATTGAGGTCGTCGTGCCCCCCTCCCCCTTGGGGCTTTGTGACTCACACATCCCGTCATCGCCATGCTTCCAATCCAATTGTAAGAATGCAGCGGAGGTGCTACTTACCTGCTATCACCAGATGCGCAGTCTGCCACAATCAGCCCGACCGGCACCATCAACAACACTGAGTCTACTCGCACCCCCGCCGACACAGTGCATATTTGACGGGCTTCGACGGTATATGCAATAAAGGGCCATGTTTCCAAATGCCATATTAGAAGACCAATTGGCCGAGACTAACAAGCCAGCCAGCAAGCACCGGAAACTCAATGGCTCGGAGGCAGCCCACGCACCACCATTGTCGTTGCACCACGCGCCTGTTGCTCATTGGCCAATTGCCACTCGTCTCGTCACTGCTGCTCCTGCACTGAGCTTAAGCTGAGGTCATGGACTTGGACCTTTTTATTTACTTACCAATTGGCCTCCTATCCAGTTCCAAGCGTGTCAACGTCATCGAAAATAAGCCCAAGGCAAGGCACCGTGACCTGGCCAGCATCGTGTCGAGCCAGGCGTCCCATGCGGACGCTTTGCGTGTTTGTTTGGGCCTCTCTGCGCGATTAACAAGTGGTTCCATTGGGCATCTACAATTTGCCAAACTTGACTGCTGTCTTGCGTGCTTCCTAAGCCCCGCAATGATGAAGCCGACAAGGCCGGTTCGGACCGCATCAGCCTACAGAAGACCTACCCAGGGGCCAGTGCAAACACCAAAAGAGTCTGGCCCTGTCAGTAGTACTCCGTAGACTCACGAAGACGGGGCCACAACGTGCCATGACTGGTCACTTGCCTTTTCATTCTTGATTCCTGACGTTCTTTGATCTTATCTCATGTCCTTGCTCTACGGGGCTACTGCGCAAAAGCTGCCGAAGCCAGTCTCCCTCGCAACATGAAAGTCGCAACGCCGTCTCAACTCGCATCCTCCAAGGCATGCAGCTCTCTCGCTGGGCTCCTCGCGTCGATATGATGTTGAAGCAGGCAGGATTGCTCATCCCTTGGCCCAGGCCTTCAAATATCGAAAATGGACGTCGACTTCGTTGGTATCGGTGTTGAGGTGGTCCGCCCCGCATAAGGAAGGTAATGGCAGTGCTCGTGTACTCACATTGGTACTCATTCTGTGTGACTTGGCGGTAGACTCAGAGACAGGCTGTCAGCAGCCCCTTCCCTGCTGACCATTTCCGCACACCAGATAAGGTGCCATGCACCTAAAGATAGTAGCGCAAGTGGTAAAGAAGGCTGGGCACGATTGAATGCGCACTGTAAACAGGACACTTGGGTAAAATATTTGTACCTCCTGCCTCCAAGCACGCTAACGGAGCCAACATGATTACACGATTATCATGGCTGGCGCATCTGGCGGGATGAATCAATTGCGGTTGCAGACTGGTCCACACTGTCTGCAGGGCATGCTTGCGGGGGTTGTGATCGAAGGTCACGACGGCGACATATTCGCACTTTGGTGGAGAGCGAACTCCCATTTCCCCCCTCCTCTTTTCGGTCCTGTTGAATCAATCCTTAGGGCGGTATCCGTACTAATACGTAGAGGAGCGCAACGCACGCAAAATGTCCGTCTTCTCAGTGGGCTGGCAAGCTGGGCTGCTGGCGGGGCAAGGCGCAATCAGTAGGAAGCCAATTACACACTGAGCAGCCTGTTGGAAGCCGAATCGTTACGGCTCGTTTCGCGAAAAAGGTTCCAAAACTACATGCGGAGTACTACTTGTAGTAATTAGTCCAGTGGACCCCGCAGCCAGCTTCACAATGGGGACGGAAATGGCGGTGGGC
This sequence comes from Colletotrichum sidae, assembly GCA_004367935.1. NCBI lineage: Eukaryota > Fungi > Ascomycota > Sordariomycetes > Glomerellales > Glomerellaceae > Colletotrichum > Colletotrichum sidae. Next base: position 48,394 of record QAPF01000261.1, on the reverse strand, counting down.
AGAAACACCAAATTCCATGCCGAGACATAGCTTCTCAGCGACTGCCCTAGCCTACCTTACTCTAGGCGCTCAAAGTCGAAATGTGCGTGAAACGGTCCTTCTGGCGTGATGTCGCTGCGGCGAATACTTGTACGCAAACAGGTGCCTGCTTGTACAGAGCAGGAGGGTGTGAACGTATGACAGTGAGAGCGATGCTAGGGTAATTGATTTGGCTCCAGATAATGGCGTGAATTCGGTGACAGGGGGCGGGTGCTGGTGCAGGGTCCCTTGTGGGTGGGGGAAGCGAACAGATGCCAAGTGTGGATGGGCATGTGAGATGGAAGGGAAACGTGAGTGACTCCTTTCCTGCCAGAAGAACATCAGAAAACGTACCTGCCCGGTAGCCAGCCCAGCTGCCAAACAGATGCAACACCGTTCCTTAGGTACCTTGGTACCTACCCAGATGCAGAGTACAAACCCGGCTAACCAACCTAATGTGGTAAACCAGAGGGCAATAATGCTGCCGAATGTTGGTCGGGTTGCTGTTGCTAGCATGGATGTAACCAAGCAGTGGAACGGGAGAAGACGAAGTCGGGAAAAAAAGGGAAAGTACGGAGAAGAAACTGGAGGAAGTGGCAAGACGGCCTAGAGTTGCCTAATCCCAACCACTTACCTACCTACCTGCCTACCGTGATAGTAGATAGTCCAGATGTAAGAGAAAACATCGGACAACGTCGACTGCCCGCGTATCTACGCAAGGTACTCCGTACCTACCTCAGGAAACTGTTTTCTCTCACCTGCCCACCTCCCTCACATACAAGACAGAAAAAAGTACCTGATCTTACACAGCCTCAGCGTGAGTACCACACCTGCACCTCCAGTTTACCTGAGAAAGAGGAGCCCGTACATTGAACCTACGATTAGGTGTCTAGACGCCTAAAAATGCCGTGGTCCGACATATACATCTTGTATATATAACTAGTACTTAAGGTTGCTGTAGTCTTTCTGTACACAGGTGTTGCCAGGTAGAAGGAGCCTTCACGACCTCTGACACCTTGCAGTACATGGCACGTACCCCGCTCTTTGATCTTCTCCGATTCCACAGTGTTCCCTCGTAGCACTTACGCCCACGCCCACTTTAGGTACCTAGGTAGGCTTAGGCTCAGGCTTAGGCTTACGATTAGAGGCTCAGGCTCGGGTAGGTCCAGGTCCGGTCCTGGTCCACCTGTGTCCACGTCCCTCCCAAGGTACCTACTCTACCCTGGGTATCACATCACCTCCAGCTCCCAGTCACCCATTTCCCCAGGCTTTCCAATCTCTTTTCATCATCATTGTCGCTTCCCGTCGCCCATCTCTTGGAATTGTTGATTCTGCCCATTTGCCAGTTTCTCGCGTCGACATTCTCCTGCTCGCGACACGACCATTCTTGCGTTCCCGACCTCGCACCTCTCTTTTCCGGTTAGATCAAGGATACCTCTAACTCATCCAGCCTGCAGACAGTACCTCCACCCCGCAATCTGCCCTCTGTACCCAGGTAGGCATTGCTGGACAGGCCTCGCTCAAGTCGTTGCAAAAAACCGTCCGCCTCCAGCAATTGCTCCCTTGACGAAGCGCATTTTATCTCATCACAAAGCCAATACTTAAGTTGGTGCTATAAAACCACCATCTTCGTCATTCGACTTCGATCGAGGCGGCTCAATACCATCTTTGAGCATAGATCACTACCGCAACAGTTCGGCTATACTGGCTACAAACGAGCTCTGCGGCAGACGTCACCACCATCGATACCTGGACCTGTCTGCCTACTCGCCTCAGTCACACAACTACCTGTGGGCAACAACGTCTACCTGACGAGGCTTACACACTGTCAATTGGAATCACCCAAGCCGACACATCCGGAAATCAACAGCTTTGCGCGCTCACGTCCGGCTTTCTGCAATCCGCACGTTCCTTCTTTATCCATCCCCTTCCTCTCCCGCCGGAACTGGACCACATCTCCGATATCTCCATTTACAGCTTCGCCACCTCCCGCACTACATCATATATCTGCCATACCATGGCTGACAAACCCACCCATATCAATACTTCTTCGCAACCATCCGCAAATCCCGACTCAATCAACGTCTCTCATATCCCACTCAGCTTTTGTCGGCCCTCGTCGACCTCGTCCGTTTCGCAGCGATTCGATACCACGCACTTCAACATGTCGTCACAGAATACACCAATGACTCGGGATGCTGCCAAGAAGGCAGTCAATATCAGCAGTCTCATGTCACCACCTGAGCCACTTCCCCTCGACAGCTTCAGCCAGCAAAGTCACCAGCAGAATGCGACGGCAGCGTTCAGTTCTTGCCGTGAACGCAATGCGGCCAAGCCAAGCATGCCGATGTCTCCCCCCATCTCGCCCTCCATTCCAGGTCTCGCCAATGCGACTGGGCCCGAGACCTCGCCCGCCATGGCCAAGGACCCGATCTTGTATCCTCGCGAAGATACGAACTCCAGCACTACGCAGCCGCCATTGTTTCCCAGCCATGAATCACTTGAGCATCGCCGAATTGTTGACGAGCACATTGTTGCGCGGCCACCAGGCCTTTTTCGCGAGGCCTCACCCCCCCAGCGAGAGGACTACGAGCTTGTCTTGCATCTTCGGTCTCAAGTCATGAAATTGGTATCCAAAGATCCGAGGTCGTGGCTCGAGAAAGAGCGAAATCAAGTCAGAGCAGACCGGAAGCTTAACAGCTCTCGTTGGAATAGTGGTGGCCGCTATCAAACCATTGCTCCCGCCAAAGCGGTAACCGTAAGGAAGATTGCCACCAGCAAAACAAAAGCCATCTCAACGCCCACAAATCCCAGGGCAGACCGAGTTAGCAAGCCTCAGACTGCGCGTGCGGTCCGCGCTAGTCCTCCTGTCCGGCATCGCCGCGTGAGCGCCACTCCAGACCCGGCCCGCCGCGTAGTCGCGCCGAACAGGGAGGATCGAGACTTTGGCTCTCTCCCAGACTACTGCCCACCACTGTCTTCGTTGCCTGACAAGCCTAATTGCTTAAAGGTGGACTGGAAGGGCGCCCCCATCGACCTTAGCGAAGACTTCAACATCAACTTGCTTCACCCGGATGAACTCAGTCTTGCGGCAAACCTTCGTCTCGACTGCGCTACGTACCTAACCAGCAAGCGTCGCATATTCAAAAGTCGCCTGGAGTGCGTGATGAAGGGCAAAGAATTCCGCAAGACGGATGCCCAGCAAGCTTGCAAGATCGACGTGAATAAAGCCTCCAAGCTTTGGCTTGCCTTCGACAAAGTCGGCTGGTTGGATCCAAATTGGATGGCTTCGTTCATCTGATGGTCTATTCCAACCAAGTTATCACGCGATACAGAGTCAGTACGGCTGAGGCCTACTACGAGTTCCGCATCGACACTCACACTTGTTCACGATTACGCCTCAGCCCAAGACGCCCTGCTTTCACGTCTACATGGCTCATCAAGTCTCGTTCTAAATTAACATCCTACCACAGCATCAGCGATATTGGAAACCGGTTCAGGATCTTTCAACTTTTTGCGCCAGTCTCTGTTTCGGATGTATTTGGTCACGACATTGTATCGGCAGGCTGTTCCCGACAGAACAGCTTTGTTGTCCTGCGCATGGCATCTATTGTCGGAGAATACGGGGAATCGATTACAAGCCATCTAGCATCACACGCGAACACGGTCTTCGACACATCACAGCATAAGGGATTATTTCCGAGATACCCGGAGGGCGACAATACCCCCTTCACGTCACGTTTCTGTTTCATTTTCACCAGAAGTCATCAACGTCTACAATTAGCGCCATCACCATACCCCTTTCTGTTGGTTTTCACTTGGTAGTCATTGGGTCATGGATCACGCGAGGTTTATATGGCGGCCGGCGTGTCGTTTTTCATTAGCTGGGCAGGGGTCAGAAACGTTCCTCACCATTGCTGGGAGGTTCTCCGAAATCATGCAGTGCTCAATAGTAACGAAGCACACAGTTCAGTTGATTAATTTACTGTCAGGTACGACATGAAGTTTATGATCTCAAAGTAGTCTGTCCGCTTCGACTATTGTTGTTCTGAAAGGGAGGGGCAAGGACCCCGGCTCAGCCCTATGGCACCTGCCGTTCGATGAGGCAGCTTTCTTTCCTCTTCTGGCAGGGGCGTGTTGTGAGCCAACCCCTGGTTCACCACGAGAGCGACAGGCATCTAGCGCAGTTTTCCATCTCGTTGGTTGATCGACGCCGGCGGGCGGGGACCACACCGAGACAGCCGAATACCTGCGTCGTTTCCGTGGTATGGGGCACGACGCTGGAATCACTGTGGTGGGCGATGGCAAGCGAAAGGTGTGAGTTCTCGTGTTTCTTTATCCATTTGGGCATCAGACGCCAGCGATATGGAGCATGTCTATTGCACGGCGCTGTTACCAAGCAGGCTGTTGAGATGCTAGACGCGCAACAACAACAGCCGAGATCGGATCCGTTAGACGCCTTGGTCTTGCTCGCTGCATCGTCAATTGCCTAGATGCATCTGCGAACCATACTGGCGCCTTGTGAGTGCGTTCGTAAAGTACCTATAGGTAATAGGTAGTAGGAGGCCTGGCAGACACGGACCCCGGCTTTTCGGTATGAATGGAATGGAACCAGCACTCGTCGGTACGGAGATATTCTGTACAATGCAACGCGGGCCGTGCCTTGGCTTCCGCGGCGTGATTGCCGTAGGGGGCATGCATGCTTTTTGAATCCACAGACCTGGGAAGCAGGTAGGTAATTAATAGGTAGGCAGTGAGTGCCGATGGACGCCTTAGACGGGGTCATCATAGCCTGAGGCATAGAAACGAAACATCACATCATCACGATAAGCTATCGATAAGGGGGGCCACGTTCTCTCCTACCTGTTTACAAATTATCAATTCACGTCGACGTCTGGGGTTTTCAACAGCCTTGGCTTGAGTTTAGTTATCCTCGCTCGTGGCTTGGCCCTTGTTGCGGACAGCGGCTAACAATATTCCTTGCGACTTGTTCAAGTTGACAACCTCCTCGTCAGCGGTAACCATAGCAATAGTTGACGTAGGATTACTTTTCGGAGGGCTCCAATTTACAGCCTGTCGTGGTCATTTTCGCTGCCCTGGGCCTAATAATTGAGAAGTGCGACGACCTGTCGGGACGACATGGCTATCAATTAGTTTGCTGCACAAAGATTCTGAAAGAGCTCACAGTCTCAGTCTCCCATCGGCTCGTTTCCAGTCCTCTGGATGTTGACCTGTATGCGTCAAGCAAAGTCCCCCATGCCGTCAACAGCGAGCACGCCTGGTATTTTCGATCTGTGGCGACACGAATGAGACGGGACTACGAGGGGATGTTCCGGCACGATCAGAGTAGCAAACGAGTGGTTGTCGCGGCCTACCGTGGGCCAGGACGTTGCGGCTCACATGGTTGAGCGAAGTGGCTGGGAGTTATTGAAGTATAACACGGCATTTAAATGAAGTTTCCTCGGTAAGCGTCTGTAGATTGCGCTTTGAGCCTCGAGTCCGCTCTTGTACCATCAAACGGCTGCCTCAACTGGGATGGCCGGCCGGGTACAGGTTCGATGTTTTGGTATGCTTGGAACGCTGCGAATGCAAACGGTGGTAACGGACGGTTGAGATGTATCAGACTTTGGTTGGCGATGAGTGGATATCACGTTTCCAGTACTCAAACAGTAGCCTGATACATTGCCTGGTGTGCCGAGGACCTTTGCCTTCTCTACACGCGGCGCTGGAAGGCGACTTGAGGTTATGCGAGGGCTGGGTTGGTTCAACCCATTGACATGTCATGTCGGTTTCAGTGATCTCCTGCCAGGATGGTTTGTCGCCGGGATGTGAGCTTGGTGGCCAGACCGTTGGCCCCTCTAACCTCTGCCGCTTCCTCAACCGTCATGATCTGAGCTCCCAGTACTTGGCGAGGAATGTTGTACTACTGCATGCGGCGGTTCGCAGTCTTGAATCACTGTGGGGTCTAACTCCTACTCGCTGCCAGTCCTCGCTGCAATACCGTGCTCAGGTCTCTAAATTGGCCTGCCCAAAGGGTATGAAAGGAACCTTGAAGGAAATCATATCTTCTTTCAAGACGTATCGATAGTCTTCACTGTCATGGATTACGAAAACATGCCAGATTTTCAGACGATGGCAGAACAGCCCATTGGCCCGCAGCTTTCACCTGAGTCCCGTCGTCGCTGGCGCTGAGAAGTTGATCCAACGAGAAGTCTTGATACTTTCTCGTGAGCTGCTTTTTTGTATTCACTTGACACATGATCGCTGGTAACTCTTATATCTTCGACGCCATCACAAGTCATCAAGACAACATGATCCTCTGCGTTTTAGCGGGGATTACATTAGACCTAAGCTGTCTTCCGAGAGAGCGCCCGGAGGCTTCATTGCTTTTCATGAGCTTAAAACTTTCAAATCATGGCAATGGCTCAACCTGACCACCTGAAAGTGCTCCGGCCCGGTCATCTACTGCTGGATGGTCGAGATTTAGCAACCGCAACCGAGGCGACAATTTGCCTGCGATCTTGAATATCATTCGCTTTGCCGGGATCGCTTTGCCAGGATGATGACTCCATGTAGTTTCAACATATTAAATTAATCGACGACTGACCATTATCCAGAGGTGAGAGCATGCCGCACTTTTTGGGCTCAGTAATGGCCGGTTCCCCCCTCAGCAACGTTTTGCGTGGCCCAGACCCCGTTCGAGGAGCATGGCGATTGGGCGAGGGGTTGCGTAATCACTGAGCTATCGACGCATCGTCGTAGAAACGGGCCAAAGCAGCCACAACTCACGTCGTTTTGCAACTTCCGGCGAGTGTGGTGAAGCTACTGTGATGCGACGAGCTATCTGTTTCGGCAACCGCCTGTTTATAAGTCGCCCAGGTCGCATGGCATGATGGTTGGATTGATATGTAGATAACTGGAAAGCTTCGAGTTAGTCTCTATAAATGGTGAGCAACGAATCTTATGCTGAAGCTAGGTGGTTTTGCTGATGAGCATTGCAGGGAAGGCCCAATGTTGGGATGAAGATGTCCCATCGTCACTCGAGAGGCATGTCCCTTTACCTGGCTGTCTCGCGAGGTTGCCGCCGTACTGACAGTTGGTATGCATAGAACCAGCAAGACAGGTTATTCTACAATCTATTCACTTGGCTCAACAGGTGGCGGCGATATCGCCACGGAAGATAGATGCCTCGACAAGGAAGCGGCACATCATTCCCAAGACAGACACAGGTCGCGGTGTCCTTCCAGTCGCGTTGCTACACAGAGAGTCATTGGCGGCTCGAAGCAGCGATGGCAGTTGATTACGGTAACACAAATGGCGATTTGACTTCAGCAGAAGCAACGCATGCGCTTCTCCCATCTGTAGTCGCAAGCTTTTCCTGCCGCCCAGTTGGGATCGATGACGGAACTGTGCCGAGTCTTTGTATGACCAGGCCACTAGCCGGTCCAATGCGGAAGAGTACGACCTAGAAATTTCACTGCAACATCATTTAGCCATTTATTTATCGATTAAAGGAGGTTAGTCTGGGGCAGCTTGGCCTCATTGCATCCTAACCTTTGGTCCGAAGGAATGAAGGATGTTCCGAGGAATCAAAACCTCAGTCCCGGTCTTCAGGCAGACTACATTGTGTTATTGGACGTCCAGAAAGACCCTCTGCCCGAGGAGAATGACCACAGTGTTGGGCGGGCGCTGAAATCGATCAATAGCAAGCTTCGATTAACATGGATTCAATTCTGCTTAACTTACTCGAATTATGTTAGACCAGAAATTATGTGTGAGAGGCACTTATAACGGACCCTCATAGTACGATTCACCTAAAACACACTGTACGTTAGATAGGGTGACCGCCGCTAGCCGGACCTGGAGCTGAGCTGCGGGAGCTACCTTACAGTAGCCAGGTAGGTAGGTACCTACCTCATCGACTCAAGCTTTGGCGACGCTGCCTTCCCATCGTACGTACGCTGTCAATCATTGAAATTAACACTCCGTCTCGCTTTCCCTGACTGTATCCTGAAACCAGATACTAACAGCTCGTCGCGTCAGCTCGAAATCTTGCTAAACTTCCCACCAATTGATCCTGCCAATCAATTTCACTTGGACATTGATTGCGCTCAATCCGCCAGCCGTCGCGAACTCGCGCGTCTGACAACTGACAGCGGTCTTCATATCTCTCAAACCCTGGCATAGCCCTCTTCCTTCCCCTACTATGGATGAAGACGATAGAGGTAAGAGTTAGGAATGTCTTAAAGTTCTGTTTCTGACCAGTTGTTACGCTCTAGACTCTAATGCGAGCTCCGAAAACGACCAGGATGAGGTGATGGAAGATGCGGACGATGCCGAGGGTGACATGGAGCCCGACGAAGATGACAACGACGACGATCAGGAGGAGGGCGACCGAGAAGAGACAGCCGAAGATAATCAGGATAAGGGGGATGGTGTCGCGACAGGGCACCAGAGGGTAAGCTCCAGGGCGAATTCGGCTGGTGCCGGTGCATCTCCAGAGGCTCACAAGAGCAAATCACCACATCCTATGTCGGGACTCTTCCCTACTGTTCGACCAGAAGCTGTCACAGCTAGACTATACGACATCGTACCGACCATGGCTGCCCCACAAGCCACGAGTATCAACGCCATCGCCATCACCCCGGACCTCAGGTACTGGATGACCGGAGGTTCTGATGGCTATATCCGAAAATATGATGGACCCGGGACTATAAATGGTAAACAGCTCCTTACAGTTGCACAGAGGCACCCCTTTGTCGATAGCGTTGTGAAGGCGGGCATTCTGATGTCGTACTGGGAGAATGAGGAGCCTGGTCCACCCAACCCGCGAGGCAATGAGGAGCATGTGCTGTCTCCTGTCTACTCGTTGGCCGTCCATTCTCAGGCACTCTGGCTGCTCTCGGGTCTCGAGTCAGGAGGCATCAATCTTCAGAGTGTGAGACACGACGAAGGGAAACGGATCACATGCCTTCAGCAACACACTAATGCCGTTAGTGTCTTGTCCCTGGCGCAGGACGAAAAGAGTGTATTGAGCGGCAGCTGGGACAAGAACATCTTTGACTGGGACCTCAATACCGGGACTGTGAAACGTACGTTTGACGGCAGCGGCGGGCAGATCTCGGCTATAGAACTTCGCCCGGTGAATGGTACACCGATCCCTGCCGATGCCATGGAGGAAGACATCAAACCAGATGCGACGTTTACTTCAAACAACGGCAACCCCTTGCCAAACGGGGCACACGGCGGAAACAACGGCGCAGACCCTCAAGAAGCTGGCGCTTCTGGCGAAACTGTGGAGGGAGAAGCATCCCCGGCCCACGAGTCTCTTTTTGGAGGCAGTGATGCGGGCTCGCTCTTCGGCGACAATGTCGGCGGCAACTACGGGGGAGATGAAGATGATGAGTTCTCAAGGGCCATGGGGGACATGGGCATGCCGCCTCTTCATGACGGCTCAGACCAGGATGGTGGAATGGATCACTCGGCCGATATCGACATGACCAACGCTTTCAACACGGACGCGGCACAAGTGGTCGGCGCGCATCCCCCAGAGACAGACAGTCCTGACGCTGCAAGACACCAGCAAGCTGCACAGGGCCCAGTCAATGACACGACCGAAGCAGCGGCGTCCATGGATGTCACAGACGTTGCGGCAGCGCTCCCATCCGCGCCGGCTGTTGGCGAAGCTTCGACGACGACAGACGCGCAGGGTGTGGAGCCTGCATCTGGATCTCCGTCGCTCGTTTTCGCGTCCGATCCCCCTCCCCCGGCTCTCGACCCCACCCAGTCTGCCGACACCGTCTTCTTCTCGGCAGCTATCGACGGCACGATTCGGCTCTGGGACCGGCGAGTGCAAGATCCAGTGGCCAGAATTGGGAACCAGCGCGGTGTTCCTCCGTGGTGCATGGGGGCGTGCTGGAGTCCCGACGGCAACTGGATCTACGCGGGAAGACGTAACGGAACGGTGGAGGAGTACAGTATACACAAAGCCAGAAGCGGCTGGGCGCCGGAGCGGTCTTTGAAGTTCCCGGCCGGCAGTGGTGCCGTAAGTGCGGTACGAGCCATGCCGAACGGACGGCATCTTGTATGGTGAGTTTCGGGTTTAGGTACCAGAGCGGGGGCTTGAGTGGAATATGATGCTGACTCCTGTTTTGCGGTTAGTGCCTCGCATGACATCCTCCGGCTCTACGACACACGAGACACGCGGGCCTTCAAACACTCGACCGTTCCATTCTTGATCATTCCCGGCCCTCCGCGTGCTGGTGTCATCTCGTCTCTGTACATTGACCGCACGTGCCGCTTCATGGTTTCCGCCGCTGGGACTCGTGGCTGGGAAGGCACTAGTACCGAAGTGCTCATTGGTTACGAAATCGGCGTTACCGAAGACAAGTGATATGAACGGGGTAAAGACTTATGGAGACTACCTCTTCGCGCCGAGAAAAGCCCAGTGGGAGTAGATGCGGTCGTCGTGCGGGGTTGACGGCAGCGGCTGCTTCACAGTAATCTGGGACTGTCGGTGCTATTCTTACCGCCAGTGCCCAGCCTCAATAATACCCTTTTGTTTCAAGCAGAGAAGACACTCGCACACTCTCCCCTCTCGATGGTGATTCGTCCTCGAACACTAGGGAAAGACATACGTATGTCTTCGAGGGTAGTTGTAGTCGGTTTATGGGCACCGGATTTGCGCCGTTCTGTCTGCTTCATCCATGTGCGCTCAGCTAAGCCATGTACTATTAGGTAGCGGGACTTGCGCCGGGATTACGTGCGCATCACTACTAGGTGACAATTAGTTCAAGGTAAATTCAACCTCACTTCAACAAGTACAAACAGCATCTTGGCTCCAAATCACTAGGACGACTACTACGACGAAAGTACAGCTGCGGAGTCCAACGCCGAGGTCTTCACTGGGACATGTGCGAAGCAGCAAATGTTCATACCATTGCTGCATTGGGATTGGTCTTCAACAAAGCAAGCATTTTTAGGCATCTCATCGGCCATTGCCGATCATGCGAAGTCGGTGATATCTGACACACATAAAGACAACTAGGCAAGCCCCGGTATCATAGTTGCATCCGTCCGTGAAAGAAGAACACACAATACTCACCGCGTCTCTTCCGCAATTAGCCGGAGCTGTCATGGCCGACGACGAAATGCGCCCTCTGCTGGCCCGTCAAATCGAGAGTTAGTCTTCGTCTACCAACGAAGCTGTCGTGGCTTCAAGCAACATCAAGGCTGCCACTGCTCACGCCGCTTTGGTCGAAGCTGCCAGCTTGGAGCATCATCTTACCTTCTCCGAAGCCGTAAAGCTTTACCCCGCCGCCATCGGATGGTCTGCATTCGTGTCTCTAGGCGTCGTCATGCTCGCCTTTGACCCGCAATTGCTGGGTAATCTCTATGCCATACCCCAGTTTCAGCAAGATTTTGGGTACGAGTATCATGGCTCCGTATGTTCAATACCAAGTACCCCGCGAACCCAAACGATACAAGTAATTGACTGTGTATAGAACACCATTGGTATGGTTCGGCTTTGTTGTCTGAATGAACCACGTGCGTCGACTGACCAGACCAGGTGCGGCGTGGCAAACCGGACTCTCAATGGGCAATCCAGTCGGCCAGGTTGTCGGCGCTCTGTTTGCCGCCTATCCTATGGATTTGTACGGGCGGAAGCTGACCTTTACCACCTGCGTCGCCTTGACCGCTGCCATCGTCTTCATTCAGTTCTTCGCCCGTTCTCTGCCTGTTCTGCTGGTGGGAGAACTACTCGGGGGACTCGTGCTCGGCACGTATGTGGTCATCGCCCCGGCTTACGCGTCTGAGGTCTGTCCCACTGCGCTGCGAGGCCATTTGACATCGTACGTCAATCTGTGCTTCGTAGCAGGCCAGCTTCTTGCCAACGGCGTAACGGCTGGAACTTCCAAGCTCGAAAATCACTGGGCTTACTCTTTGCCCTTCGCCCTTCAGTGGTTTTGGATTCTCGTCATTCTGCCTGGATTGCTCTTCGTACCTGAGAGCCCCTGGTGGTTGGTTCGGAAGGAGAGGATGGAGGATGCTGAACGAAGTCTTCGGCGACTGGCCTCTGACAATGTTGATATTGCCGCTTCGCTGTCCTTCATCGCGGAAACAGACAGACTCGAGCAAGAACTGGAAGCTGGAAGCACTTATAGAGATTGCATAAAAGGCGCCAATCTGAGACGGACCGAGATATCTGTTGGCGTCTACTGCACTCAAATCTTCTGCGGCATCTACCTTATCAACTACGGTACATACTTTTTTCGGCAAGCTAGTCTACCCACCGATGCAGCTTTTGACATGGCGATCGGGTTTCTAGGTCAGTTGACCTTTCGGTCGCCTTGTTGACACCGCTAACTTCCTTAACCTAAACAGCTATTGGGTTTCTGGGTACTGTCATATCGTGGTACTTCCTGATTCATTACGGAAGAAGGACAATTTACATCACCGGATTAGCTACTCTTGCCATACTCCAGCTCCTCATCGGAATCCTCGACTGCATACCTGGGCGCCCGTCGGGTGTTATGTGGGCCGAATCAATTCTGATGCTGGTCTGGAACTTCGCCTACGACCTGTCCGTCGGGCCTATCTGCTTCGTCCTCATTTCTGAAGTTTCGGCGACCAGAGTCCGCTCCAAGACGATTGCACTCGCCACGGCCGCTCAGGCTTTCTTTGGTATCATCATGACCGTGGCTATCCCGTACATGATAAATCCGGACGAAGCCAACATGCAGGGAAAGCTCGGGTTCTTCTTTGGAGGTCTAGCGGGAATGTGTCTTTACTGGGCTTGGTTTCGAGTTCCCGAGACCTTGGACCGTACATTCGAGGAGCTCGATGTTCTTTTTGACAGGCGCGTCCCTGCTAGAAAATTTGGCAGCTACGCCGTCGGACAAGAGACAGCGACCTCTTTGCGTGTGCATGCGCATGCGAGAGATGAGGAGTGCTAAAGGGACGGAAGACTATGACCACCCGACCGGGAGACTTCCAGGGAGCGAACATCGATTGCTACTGCGATGAGCGATTCGCGCTTCCTTTGCTCCGTGGCAGCCATTTTTCAATCAAAGAGACTGGGTATCAACAATGCCGTATCTCACAATATGTCTAATTGTCGAGATCTATGGCATGTGTATGAAAAGTGGTCACACACTGCGATATTTCAACTTCGTCAACACAACTTGACACTACGTCCACAGATTCGTCGTTGAGCCCGTGCCGCCGCCGCCGGTCTTTCGTAGCGTGCTTGGACCTCTGGTGGTAAGCTCAGCTGCGAATCCTCGGAAAGCTTCTTGTGCTCATTCCATGCGAGCTTATCGGCGCGTGGAGCATTCTACTCGCGCAGTTGTAAGCGGTTCGGTTTCACAACGACAACGTTTTTCGCACAGTCGTCTAAGCTCCCGATTTTAATCTCACTGTTTACCTACGAGAGGCGCAGGCGCAGCTGCGCTCAGATGGGCGGAGAGATGACCGGCGCAGCTGTTTGCCCATGTCCAGCATAACGGCGACCATGCATGTTACTACGCAATGTGCTGATGTTAGACGGTGTTGCATCCGCCTTCCTATCCAACGTGGCATTATAGACCTTGAAGCCGGGAGGATATGTCGAAAGATAATGTATTCCTTTTTATCACGTCTGACCAATGGAGGGCCTTGGCCTCCCCTCTACGTAGGATAAGATAAGTAAGTGTTTAGTTCATGGCGCAGCCATCATGTCGACTGTTAAAGTCGACAATCGAAACCAACAGCCACACCAGTCTGCGACCCAGGCTGTTATACCCGCAGAGAAATCGATCGGTAAGAAGTCCGATGAGCGACATCGACGTCACTTCGGCAGATGGTCTGCCGCCTTCCCCTCATCCCCGTGGGCTTCCCCTCACTGGTCCCCTCGGGAAGACGGAGATCATCAGTTATTAAAACAAGGTCGAGATGCGAGCTCCCAGGACATGAGCTCAGATTCATTCTTCTCTCGACAACTTTGCACCGGTCAACCGATCGTGATGGAGATGACCAAAACCAGCATAGAACAGAGCGGAAACCCGACTCACACCGACGCGAAGCCCTCGGCCGCTGACCCAACGCCGGAAGAATGGGATTGTCGCTTCACGAGCCAGGGTGAGGCATGGCACAAGAAATTCGACCAGATCTTGCTGCGCAAAGTGGACAGGAGGCTCATGCCTACGTTGGTGATTAGTGAGGACACGAACCGAGACTCACGATGCGAGGCAACTTGACACTGAGATGTATTCGCAGTGTACCTCCTGAACTTCCTCGACAGATCCAATCTGGCTCAAGCTCGTCAGGGGACTCTTGAAGTGGACTTGGGCATGTCAGGCACCGACTTCAACCTGGGCACCTCAATTTTTTTCGTCGGGTATCTCCTCATGCAACTGCCATCCAACTTGCTCCTCACGCGCGTCCGGCCGTCCTTCTACCTGGCTCTCTCCTGCTGCCTCTGGGGTGTTGTTTCGACTTGCAATGCCGCTGCTCATTCCTTCACCCACCTCATTGTTATTCGATTCTTCTTGGTAAAGTTGCCTGTGTTTGACTTTTTTTCCCCAGAACATTTGCTGACATCGTCTGCCATGAACAGGGTTTTGTCGAGGCTCCCTTCTTCCCTGGTGCAGTCTTCTTGATGAGCTCTTGGTATACCCGCGCCGAACTCACCCGTCGAATCGCCTACCTCTACGCCGGAAATGCCCTTGCCAACATGTTTGGTGGACTTCTCGGTGCGGCCATTCTCGGGAATCTCGAGGGCGACCTGGGCATCGCAGGATGGAGATGGTTGTTCATCATTGTGAGTCCTCTTTTCCTACGGTAAACGCCAAACTTGCATAAAAAGTTCCACTCTGACCATATGCCCTCCTCCCAGGAAGGTGTCATCGCCATTGCATTCGCCCTCGTCGCCATGTGGATCCTGCCCGACTATCCTCACACCACCAAGTGGCTTACCGAGGAAGAACGCGCATACGCCGCCTGGCGTTTGATCGAAGACATCCAGGAGGCCGACACATACGGCGAGCAGAGCATGTGGGACGGCGTCAAGATGGCCGTCCGTGACTACCGCCTCTACGTTTTCGTGCTCATGCAACACGTCAGTCTGGTGACGCAGACGTTCCAGTACTTCTTCCCCTCCATCGTTGGGACGCTCGGCTACGGAAAAGTCACTACTCTTTGGCTAACTGCCCCGGCCTGGGTGAGCCACGCGCGTCTCAAGTATGCGACCCCTATTCTTGACGTGGACTAACGTATCGTCATCAGGCGGCGACTTTCCTCATCTCTCTCTGCGTCACTTGGTCTTCGGCGAAGACAAAAGACCGCTCCATTCACATTTGTTGCCTCACCCTGTTGTCGGCCGTCGGCAATGCCATAGCCACCGGCTCCAGCGTCGTGGGTGTGCGGTACTTTGCCATGTTTCTGATGCCCATGGGAGCCATATCTGCGTGTAAGCAACACGTCTACTGAACATCAACCACCTCGTCTCGAGACGCATTCACGCTAACGCAGAAGTCTGAGATCAAATCATCGTCTTCTGGGTTGCCAACTCTTTTCCGCGTCCGGTTGTGAAGCGTTCAGCCTGCATCGCTATTTCCAACATGATAGGTCTGGCTGGACCCTGCCAAAGAGTTAAAAAAAACTCAAAAAAACTCGGAAGAGGCTAACACTCACCATAGGAAATACGGCCACGATATACGGTAGCTACATGGTATGTCATTGCGACATAAGAGATTGAAACGTGAGGGAAAAACACTGACCCAGTCCCCCCCCCACCACAGTATCCGAGCAGTACAGGCCCTCAATACGTTCCTGGTGGAAGCGCCAATGCAATCATGTGTCTTGTAGTAGGCGCCCTGGCGCTGGCTCTCCGCTATTTACACATTTGGGAAAACAAGAAATTGGCAAGGGTAGAGCAAGAAGCCGCGAAGGCAGTCGAGGGAGGCGGAAAGGTTTCCGTCGATCTGACACAGGAAAGAAGAGCAGCGGGATTCAGGTACATTTACTAGATCCGTTGGTGCATGCACGCCAGCAACCCTCGTCTGACAGGCAGCCGTCTCCCTCGGATAAGCACCATTGCCGAGTGTTCGACTTTTCAGCCAACCTGGTTGCGCTAGTTATACATTCTCTGAAGCTATCCATGGTGCTTTGGATGGGCCTGCTGTCTGTAACTCAACATAGGTATTGCACGTCATCAAGTTTACATGCAGATCTGTCTTCAAACAAGAACAGCTTGCGGCACTGCGCGATCTCACCTCGTGCCTTGTTTGGTGAGCAACTGTGACCCCCGAGTGTAGCAGCGTGCTGCATTTCTTCCTGATCAACGATAAGGTTTCGAAACAGGTTGCCAGGCAACAAAAAGTCGGCCGACAAGCGGGTATCCAAGTCTCGTCAATCGAACCGTGGAGACGATCGTGGCTATTGTCTCGTCTTTTCCCGGCTTTCATCCGGTGTTGTAGCGACCTTATTCGGGTGTACAGAGTAACCCCAGGCACGTTCCTGGCAACAAGCTCGAATTGACTTTGATCTACAAGCATGAGACGAACGCCGCCCCAACCTAGACCAAGCTCTGGCAAAAGGGTGGGTGCGTGACGCGCCCAGGATACAACGGACGACAAAGGGCCGATCATCTGCAGTCACCATTAGTCGCTCCAGATTGCCCAGGAAAGACATCTAGGCAATAATCCACGGATAGAGACGACGCGAGAATTGCAAGTAACGAGGCTGGCAAGAGTCTAAGCCATTACTGAACAAATACGTTCCGCATTCTTTGAAAACTACAAGCACCCTGCCAAACAAGCCTGGAGACTGGTGGTGTTCCCTCACTATCAAGACAAGATGGATCGCATGATTGAAACCTGCCGATCGCATTCGACACCTGACCATGCCATCAACCATACCTCAAGGTAACACCCTTTTTGTGATTGACGCCTCTCACTCTTTTTTTCTTCTCCACTGGCTCACCCTTTGCCATTCGTGTCCATTGCCGTGTCCCGTCCCATTTTTGCCAGTGTCCACGGTCCTAAGAAAACAATGATCCGAAGGAAAAAAACTTTCGAGCTTGGTCTCCCACAGAGTGATTACCATTATATACTATACTGATTGGCTGGCGGACTCGCTGGCAACAATTCATGCGACATGTGACAAATGAAACGGCTTTTTGATCTTTGAAGAAAATGGAAGGAATGTGGTCATGGCCCCACGGGGGCATTGTAAAATTGTATAGGCACCATAGGCCACTCTGTAGATATATGTGATGGTGCTGGCGCGTTTTCGTCGACAACAGTGCTGGAAAAGCTTTCCCAGTCATCAAAGACTATACCGTCGGGAATATATTCAAAGTTCATCGGCTGGGCTTCTTGGGGCGGCGGCGGCAGCTCCCTGTCAAGGGATGCTCGGCGCAGCGGTTCTGCCGATGTACGATGCTGCGGGTGGAATAAGGGATTCGGCATCATGGACTGGCCCCTCATCTGCTCCATGAATGGACTTGGCGAAGAGTCCTGTGAGGCAAGCATTGGGGGCTGAGGAGACTGAGTCGGGAGGGTCTGGGAAGGTATCGAAGGAGGCGGTAGAAGGGGTTGAGGAGGATACTGTTGAGGCATGGCGGGGGTAGGTGCGTAGCACTGCGAGTACTGCATGGGAGGCGATGCTGCGACTGGTAAATAGACGAGGTCGGCGAGTTTGTAAGCCAGGGAAACAATGGATTCCGCCTCGGAGCTGGAGCCTGAGAAGAACTCAAGAAGATCCTGGAGCTGGCCGGGACTCTCGTTCTCCATGAAGCCCTGAGCACGACCGGTCTGTGTGGGGTTCCAGCTGAAGTTGGGCTGGCGTCCATTGAACTCGGTAGCTTTTGCCATGAGAACTTCCTTCCAGGCTTCGTGGATGAGAGGCTGATGGAGCAGGCCGTAGATGACTCTAGAATGCATCCAATCAGACTTTGTCTTTCCCGACTCGAAATGCCTTGCAACATGCTCGACATGACGCTCTCTGGAGGGGTGTAACGCCGAACAAAAGCCACAGGCCCAGTACTTTCTCCTCTTCAAGAACTTGACAACCTTTTCCGAGTGGGGGCACGTCTTGCAACCGTGGGAAGCTTTGTGATGTTGGTTGAAGGTATTGGCACCCCAGAAACTCCGGTTGCACCCGGGCTCGGGGCAAGGGTATTTCTTCCAGCGTTCGTGAAACTCTTCCTCATGACGCTTCCAGTCGTACTTGCGCTTGAATCTTGTCTCGCATGAAGTACACCAGTAGAAGTTGAAGCGGCCCGGACCCCATCCCGTCTGAGCGCTCGCTACCTGTGGAAGACTGCTGGACACGCCTGCCACAGACTGGGGTGCGGATTGTTGGGAAGCTGAAGATGCTTGAGAAGACTGGGAGTAGTGTGTTGCGACGGTAGCGTTGGAATTAGCGGAGCCCATGGACCAGATGCTGGCATGGCCAGATGAGCCTGAGCTGGTGGAGGAGACGGAGATGCGCGGTCGGTGACCAATCTGGCCGTGACAGATCGCTAGAGGAGCAAGAGGGGTGTTAGCAGGGTGTTTGTAGCTTGATGTGTGCTCTACTCTCCCGGCCGTTGTGGGCGGCAGATGCTCGGTGGCAGGTAAAAACAAACCTCGTGTGGAAGCATCCTCGGTAGGAGCATCTTGGGGCATCGGCATCGGCATGGATTGTTGCTGGTGGGCTCTATCGTCGGCTTCCCACATTTGCAGTAAAACTTCGCGTGAAAGCCCCGAGCTCTTCAAAACCTCCAGTGTCCGCCTGGCATCAGCCAGAACGTCTGCTGGAGCATCCTGCATGGGTTGATCCATTGGAAATGATGTCCCACGCTCGTTCCTGCGCACAACAGGAGCAGCGAGTCGACACTGGTCTCAAGCCGTTCGGTCACGTAATGAGTCGAGCTGGAAGCGACGCGAGAGAGATGGAGGGTGATGAACGGAGAAAATTTTCGTTGAGGCCAAGAACAGGCGATCAATGCGAGACAAGGCGAAGCGAAGCGGGAAGACGAGTTGTGGCTAGGTAGAGGCGAGATGGGAATTGTGATGGCGGTGATGGCGTCGGCTGATTGATGGAATGTTGGGTGCGAAGAACAAGTCGAGGTAAACGTTGACAGGATCGGGGCGACGGCAAGGCTTAGAATTAATTGAGGCGATATCTAATCGACGACAATCGAGGTAGACAAATGGCGACGAAGTCTCGGTCGAAGATGGAACAGGAAATGAGCGTAATGGGTTGGGCCGTAGCAGTATTAAGGGTAGGAGAGCAGAGCGGGCAAAAAGCTGATGTGGTGAAGTGAGGTGGAGGAGGTAGAGTAAGTAGGTAAGTAAGGTATAGCTGGTCGCAGCCAAATAGAGGTGGAAAAGAGGTAGATGCGAGGTGCGTGGTGCGGGTGCGCAGCGGAGCGAGAGGTCAGGTTAAGTCGAGTTGGGAAAAGACGGGACGGGGGGACGGATTGGATGGTGTGTGTGGCGTATGGCATGGCCAGGGGGCGTGAACCATGTAAGATACCTAGACCCAGCTAAAGTAAGGTGTAAGGGAAGGTAAGGTAAGGTAGGCCGGGTACTCAAAGTGGCTGCTGTGAGCCAAACTTCCTGTACTTACCTTAGTAATAGTCAGTGTAAGGTAGGTACTGTGGTAGTTGCGTAAAATTTAGCAACCCAGTCAAGTACTGGTGGGCTACCACTTAAACCGTATTTGGAAGCGCACACACCCTCACGTGACCCAGTACACCAGATACCTTTTTCCAGAAGCCCCTGCTACACCGCGTCGGCCGTGGGGCGGTACTTCACAGCGTTGCTAAACTTACCCATACCACCAAGTAGTTGGTGTTTGGCCGAGACATGAGGTCAATTCGAGGGGACATGGTCCAGGCAGATAGCTACAACCCTTACATGGAGCAGATGTCTATCCCGTGAGGTACCTCTGGGCCAGCCACAATGTACTCAAGCTGCAGCGCGTGCTGTAGTCGGACGCTTCTTGGAAAGGAAAGGAAGGGAACATCTGCGCGTCGGGTGCTTTGAATCAAAAGCCTGCGGGAAGCTCTGGGCAATCCAGTGGTAGTCAGGAACGTAGCGTGGAATCTGGGATTCGCTCGGGGCCAAACCCAACGGCGGTAGGCCGTGTGCATACTAGGTATAGAGGGAGCTAGCCAACACGTTGAGCATCATTAGGTAGGTACAGTAGGCTGTGTGCTGGGTGGTTGGCACGCAGTAGGTAAGCTAAGGATGGTCGGGTGCTTGGTGGATGTCCAAGCACTTCGTGATATCTGGACCAATACATGCACACATACTGGAAAGAGAGACTCCCTACTTCACGGACAGACGAGGCAGGCGCCGACGCCGACGCCGACTCCAGCGCCAACGCCAATACAGGCGCAGACGCAGACGCAGACACAAATTGTCACAGCAAGGCCGTCCATACTCTGTATCCGTAAGGAAAGGGACCGATCACCTAATGTACTATGTATGCACTCGATCCCAAGTACTTCGGCAGCTCAAGTCACGGTTCGACGCCCACGAAACGTGAAGTGAAGGAAGCTGCAAAGTGTTGTCTCCCGCTGTTCTGGACAGGACACAAGATATCTGGCGCCCTTCCCTTCCCCTTACCCGCTGATGTTTGCGTGGACGCCATGTACCAATCGCAATCGATGACTTTACGATCCTGAGCCAAGCATGAGGAAAGACTCGAGATTACGGAGAGAGGCAAAAGAGGCAAAGAAAAACAAGCGTGTTGCAAACGAACAAAGATAGGAGACCGGTTGCTGCAGCATGTATCCGTACGCAGTTCGGAGTACAGGCACAGGGAGCATGGGTAGGTACAGAGTCTGCACTATCAGCCTACACAGAGAGAGATACAAGACGCCAGGCATGGTGGTGGTTGTGCGTGCCCCAGGAAGGCATCATCACCAACGGTCGAGTCCGGAGTAATTAGTGCGTACTGCGTTGATTTCGCTGCGCAGATTTTGTCGGGTGGCACCTTACGGGCCATTATCATCTCATACAGTACTGGTACTGCCCTGCGTCCACGATACACTATGTATACGATGCTGACGCAGAGCGGCGGACACGGCATTATTCCACCTCATAACCAAACGTTCCGTATCCCGTCCGATGTTTGGGCTAGAAAGCATCAGGACGGAGGTGATCTCCCACCCCTGAGTGTGAACCCTGATCCTAGTATTGTACCCCGGTCCTCGGCATGGGCAAAGATACCAAAGCAGCGTGCAAGCAGACAACTGACAAGCCCACCCCAAGTACATCGTAGCATACACCGCGTACGCACGAGTACACCAGCAGAGTGCACTCACATGAGTACAAAGCACCGAGTAGCAATGGAAAGATTTTCCCGCTCTCCTGATCCCGGCTGGGGGCTTCTGAGGGCGCCTCGCTCAGCTTCTGTTGCATATGACGCGGAAACAACAACGCGCAATGGTGGGATAATCACTGACCTGCAGAGAGCAAGCGTTTCACCTCCGGCCCCTCCCCTTTATATGCACCAAGTGCCTGATTGCACACGACATAGGTCTAGCAGGATGGAGGAAAGGCGTCACTGGCTGCTACAAGTATAAGCGCAGAGTCAGACAATCAATCGATGGTGGTGTTGAGGGAATGAGAAACATGCGGATTCTCGGACAGGGGTTCGAGAAGCAAAGTAGCCGACGCAAGGAGCAGGGTCAATCCCGTCATGAAACGAACCTCTCAGCGCGTCATTGTTCGGTTACGGCAGACGATCTTCTCGCCAGAGATTGCTCGCCTGCTTGTCTTCGTACCGTCGTCTAATGCATGCATAAGCAGAGCTGTAAAAGAACATCGGGGATCGTGCCTCTGTCGCAAGTCCACTGCTCAGCCTGTAATTACTACGTACTTGTAGTATGCGACTGGAGAGCTGCGCGGGGGCCTTGGAGACTGACTGCTGGAAGGATTACCTGACATGGAATTGCCAAGTGCTATGCGGGACGGGAATAAACAACGTCCGACGACGAATTGCGGGAACGACGTGAATCACACTAGATCGGACGAAGATTGGCGCAGGAAGCGGGAGAAATGACCATGGGAAGAAACAATGGCCGCAGTGTCTCAAACAATAGAATGTTGGTGCACACCCACACAAGAGGCGCCGCGCCAGAACATGACGCGCGGGACAAAACTTCGAGCTTCAATCAGCGCAGACTTTCCATAGTTGAGGCCTCTATATCTAGGTAGACACAGTGCTGGGGGTACCCGAAGCAAAGGGGGACAAGACAGAAGCTGTAGCCGTCGACGCCAGTGCACCATGTGTCCGTTCCTTCGGTTCGGAATACTCGACACTTGGAACGTCCTTACAAAGCTTGGGCTCGCAATCGTCATCAAGTATGCGCGGGGAGTCTGATAATAGTAGAGTTGACGTGCATTATACGTTGCGTAATACAACCCGCCTGATATACGTGAGTAGCGCTGCGCTAGGAATCAAGCGACAGTATCCGTATCCGTAACATGATATACAACAGGCGAAGGAGGAGCCCGAGCGAAGAGCGGTCGGATGAGCATGCGATGAGATGTGCGTGGTCCAGTGGAAAGGGGAATGAAAACACTGCGCGGGAGTGGCGCGTGGCAGTGGCACAAGCGCAGTCTTAGAATTTGGATAGACAAGCGGAAGGGGGTGGGAGGGTGAAGACCAAAAAGGAGGAAGGGGGGAAAAAAAAAACCTTCTGTCACGATTGTCCCTTTTGAGAGCTCAGAGAGTACCCCGCGCCCAAATTTGCAGCCCAAATTTGCAGCATGGGAAAAGGGAAAGCAAAAGACTTGACCATCCCCGGCTCGCCGATAAAAGCTAGCCCCGAACGAGCTTCATCCAGGGACTTTCACAGCGCTAATCACGACTATGCAAGGTGCCTGAGTAAGAAGAGTGCTACGTACGGGCAGTTTAGGGTCTTGCATCCTGTGCCATTTTGACACCCCATGCCTCCCATTCATAGGTAGCTAGGTATCCGTAGGTGCCTTAGCATGTGTTTTTCAACGACGCTTTCCCCCCTCGGACTATCATCAGACGAACCGGCCAATGCCCCCTCCCTGCCAACGACCCCCAAGTTTCCGTCTGCGTGCGCATTCTGCCATTCCGGACTCAATCCCCTGCTTACGGCACTCGACAGCTTCGGATCTTGAGAGCGGGCAGTGAAGTGTGCATGCAAAACAGGGGGATAAAAGAACAGCGAGCATGGCAGCACCCGTTAAGTGTGTGCGATATTCCAATGGCAAGCTTCAAATAGAATGGTAGAAGCAGAGACGCCGAAGGAACTGCCCGCAAATATATGACCACTTGAATTTGATTGGTTCAAA
This sequence comes from Colletotrichum sidae, assembly GCA_004367935.1. NCBI lineage: Eukaryota > Fungi > Ascomycota > Sordariomycetes > Glomerellales > Glomerellaceae > Colletotrichum > Colletotrichum sidae. The sequence continues at coordinate 25,067 of QAPF01000261.1, read as the reverse complement.
ATTGGTCTGAAACAAATTCAGGACTGCTCACCGATGCGCCACGGGGCAGACGAGCGTTTCGAAACGGGTACCTACACTGTTTTCTTCACGTGTTGATGGAGCTCTAATTACTGCGGAAAGCAGGTGCCTTAGGTTAGGTCTTCGTGTTCAGCGGTATGCTCTCGGTAATTCTGTATTTTGTACGGAGTAGCTCAAGCGGATTTCTTACACGACCTACGGATACGTGTAGCATACAGAGTAAGACCACTGCATGTAGCATGCACTTATATAGCAGAAGAGAAAGGGGCTTGGTTTTCTATCAATGCTTCCAAGCACCTTAGCTAGAAATTGAAAGCAGGTGCGTGGCAGGAAATAAGGGGCTCGTTGGTTCGTGCCCAAACCCAACCTTGAGGCACCTACCTACGTAGTAGCCAACTCGACCCAGGCACTGACAGCAGTGAGTCGCAGTGGTTGTGGCGTTCGGCTTTGCATGTTGGCAGTGGCAGAGGCAGTGGCGGCCAAACAGGGGAGGCCTAGTGAGCATCGGAAGGCTCGAGATGATGTGCCAGGGTAGCTACGGGGGTAAACGCAGGGACATGCTGCCGGTTCTGGCCACCTTTGATAACCTGGTGGGGTGAGGGGAAAAGATGAGGGGAAACAATTAGCGAGATTATTCCCTCCTGTTGGCTAATGTCCGCTCCCTTGGGGTCGGGGAGGGCAGGCTTTACACAGTACAGGTCTTCTTGTCTAATCGTAGGTATTTTCCATTTAATGATGGGCTCTTTTCTCTCTCTCCGCCTTCTAGGTACTGTGAATATCCCCTAGCCAGGCCCTTCTTGTTCGCCGCTTTCTGAACTATTTCTCACAAAGGAGCTCAGGAGACTGCTTCGATGCTGCTAATGTTCCTTCGATACCTTGCCGGTAACTTTCCGAGAATGGAGTCCAGATTATACTCCATAGATACCTACTGAGTAGTATCAGTGACGCAGTGCAACATGATCTCATCTGTTCTTTCACGACTGGCACTGGAGCTTCCAGCTCGTCCTACTTTATGCTATGCGCAGCACAACTACTGGCAGCGGAAGGAAAGGAGCAAGCCCAGCTATGCGCACAACCTCATCACCAGGCTGCCAGCTGTCCTAAATCGAGCCAGCGACGTGGCTAACATATGATACAGGCATCGAACACAGCCTCTTGCTACGTTGGCAAGCGACATTTTGACGACATTAGCGCGAAAACAGAATCAATACACACAGTACAACTGGTCATGTCGATGCAAGCTTGTCATTCAGCATCAATGACGCCCATGATTTTGTCTTCCGGGCCTTCCAAAGCCGAATTTCTTCGTTGAAACCCTTGAGCAAACGGGCTTAAAGGTGACCAGGCGCCGTCCTGCTTCAAAGGCATTTTATTTGGAGCACACCAAAGTTGAAGGCAAGCTCGACGAAAGCACGGGCAGACCACCATGTGGATTTCCATGCCACATCGTGCCAGCCATCACGCAGTTGCTCTGCGGTTGCGGGACCCTGATAGACCAAGAGGGGAAGTCCCCTTCTTTCCCGCCCGGCTGTCGGCAGCTCCTGTTGGCCTGTCGATGGACCGGGAACAGGGCACAAAACGCAGTACGTACACAAGCACGCACGTACAAAGGACTGCGCATGTACGGGAGTTGTTTCGTAGTAGATCGTGGTAAAGTACGGATATACTAGTAGAGATCAGTTGGCAGTAGCAGATGAACGAAGGGCTGCTGGAGAACGAAGTCGTGGCGGCAACAACATGATGAATGCAATCAACAATCGACTGTGAAGGTCGACGATGGCCAAAGTAAGGGAAACTAGACGGCCCCAGGGGTGACGGAAGCATGTACCGGTATTGCGCCGCCCATCAGTTTCAAGTTGTGTGATTGCAGAATCGACGGTTTGCACGTTGTTTGCTTTTCTTTTATACCGCTGGTTTTTATTGCTGTACTGAACTGCCTGCCGTACGAGGTCACAGCTAAGCGTACGTAGTACGGTGCCTTCCCATCCCACAATGGTGTTGAATCCTGCTTACTAAATACAGATAGGTCTCTAGATACTTCTGTATACACGCGTACAAGATACCTAGGTAGGTACCCAGGTACCTTGGGTAGGTAGGTAGGGATGCGATGCAAGGACATTGGACCCATCACGCAAACTCCTCCACCAACCCACCCCGAGCCAAGGCATGGCATGGCATGGCACGGCAAACGAGCCCAAGAATCAAGTCGAGTTCGGATCCGAAGCGAGAAAAGAAAGACAGTAAGAAGGAATGACGCCCGCCCGCAGACACGCCTCTGGCCAGTGCAGTGCGGGCGGGTGCTGACTGCGCGCATGCATGCCGGTACGGAGTACCGTACGCAACACCTGCAATACACTTCAGACGAACGAATTCATCCCAGCTTCAACATCTCAATACTTGCGCATACTTGTTGCATCAGCATCAGACGACAAGCAATTCAACGACAGCGTCAATGGAGACGCATAAGCACGACAGCACGAGTCGCAGCCTAACTTCCTACTTATAAGTTGATACGCTGTCGGGATGTGGATGATTTTCTTGCCCCTTGGAACCAACATTGTATCGACAAGTCATGGCGTCGAACTATCTAAATTGCATATACTGTGTGTATACACTGTATCAGTCCAAGTCAATGTGGGCGAACCCGTCTTCCTTCCGTCAACTGCGTCGGCGTTGCTCCATCCTGTCGCGAAAAATGACTTCTACTGTACAATGAAAGATGGGCGGCCCCAAGCTCCACATCGAGTCGAATAAAGTCGGCAGGAAGAAGGGAACCGATAAGGGGCAAGCAAGCACCCATCCGCTCCGCCAAACACAATAGGTACCTCTTTGGCACTCTTCGCGATCCATTCTGATGCACTACGTTGTACCAACGACTAGAATATCGCCCGCGTGCAACTTATCACTCTGTATGCATCACCCGCCAATGCACGTACCGTGCGTGCACGGTACCTGCCCTCGGGCCTTTGAGGGCACTTGGCCACGAAGCCAAGTTAAATGAGTGTGTGGGCTCGCGGCGCACACAAGCAGTTTAGCTGCAGCTGCTGGTGCCGGGACAAGCTCGCGGCCCCAAAATCGTCCAGCCGTTGAATTCATGTCGCGGCGATCGCCCCCTGCCCAGACCACGACCAAAAATACCTTCTCAAGGACTACGGTGCAGTACACCCGTGGACTTCTGCAAGCCTCGCCTTGGCTGCCCTTGTGGGATCTCGAGGCTGAGAGAGAAAGGAGGTCTTTTGCGTGTTGGCGGCATCCCTACCATGTGGTAATCATGTTGTGGACGTTGACTTTCTCGCTTGAGTCGAGAGCCGCTGCTCACTGACGAAATAAGGCGCCGGACAAGGCAAGCAAGGCTGGGGGCTCCCAAACTGCGGCAACGGCTCATCAAGAAGCCCATATATCATCTTCAATCTTCGAGCAAGGCAGAGTCGCAACGCAACCCAGCCTCAGCCACGGAAGGGCCGCCAACCACAACGCGAACAAAACATATAAAAGACCCAGCCAGAGCGCCTGTTTCAACAGGGACGGCGCCACGGGCTTGACGCAGACACGAGGAAGCCTACAAGTAGCGTGCCTCTGATGTGCTCAGCATGCGGCCCGTGTTTGCCCTTGAGGAAATTACACCTGCAACCAATCCCGAAGGCGTGGACACCAAATCCGAAATGGGGCTGGAACCGGCACCCAAGTCGACAGACCTCAAGCCCCGAGCCCGGCTCGGCATCCCATCCCCATCTCTTTCGCCTAGTCTCGCCTAGCTTACGATTATGCCTAAGTAAAGGTTGGCGAGTAGACACGACCAACCTCGTTCCGCAATTTTCAGCCAATCATGCAAGCCGACGGATCTGATGTCCGAGCCGCCTCGTTGCCGCTTCTCGACGCTCGCTATTCTTGAATCAAGTGAGCGACTATGTGCTCAACGGTCTGCGCCTACCACTGCTCTGGCTTTTCATAATGGCCTTCTTGTAGAGCTGGCCTGTTTTGTTTCCCTGTCTGTCTAACTGTTCCTCTATCTCTGCTCCTCAGCTATGCAAAGCAACCACCTCGTCCTGCCTTCGTCCTCTAAAGACGCAGGCCGCTTTTAGGTTTCTAACGGGAGACGCAAAATCGACTACTCTATACACATAGCCCATACCTTGTCATACTCGGCGACCCGTGGTGGAGTTCCCTTGTGGCAGGAAGAAAAAGGTCGCCCGAGGCGTCACATTGTCTGCACCACCTTCGCCCAAGCCACCATGATCCGGCACCCCTTGAAAACTGCGTCAATGCTGGCTGCTATTCGGGCTCCCGACACACGGACAAGCTGCTTGTTCCTGTCACTGCCATCCCATCGAGGCGTTTCTCATCGTGCGACTTTCGCCAGACTACGGTGCAACCGGATGCCCTATTTCGGGAACACGCTTGCCAAACGAAGTCTGCGGTCCTCGACTCGGATTCTTTTCATCCTGAAGAGGCCGCCGCCGAGCCCGTCTTCGCCAGACAACGTGGCGAGGACAACTTCGAAGAGTCCATTGTACCGGCCAGCCAGCTAGAGCCCACTTGATTGCTGTGGTCTCCGAGATCTGCGGCATGGGGGCTGCTCCACGCAGACCTGCTTGTATTTTGTACATCTCAAGACATCCTTCCCAGCGCTTACGCCCGCGGTACCGTGCTACCGTCTGTTCACATTCGTTCCGCCAGACTTCCTATAGTCGGCTTCGGTCGATCTGGCAGGGAACAAGACTGCCTGTCTACCATCCGCATGGACCAGCCAAGACTGGAAGACATTTGGGCACGATGTCTTCATTTCCGACGGAAACGTCTTCTGCCTAAAACGGATCTCTGAGACGCCAACATCGTGTCATTCAGCCCCAAGAAACGCTTCGCCTCCAACCACGGATGCGGTCCCATGCACGGCTGCGTGATATTGTCCGAAGCTATCACCCGTCTGGTGGATCATCAACCATGGCTTATGGAGGTGATGGTTCCCCGGCTATCTGGTCCGCCAGTGTGTTTACATGGACACAAGATGTCTTCTGTGCTGTCTCGGGTACGACCCCATCATGCAAACCCCTCTCAGCCAACTTTGGACTTGCTCTCCATATCTCATCGTTACTCGCACTCACGTGTGCCTGGGCTCGAAACAGAAGCCTGTGGAAGGGCAGAGCTTAGAGCTGGCTTGCCATGGAGACTAGCACGAAGAGGTTACGACGGACTGCTCGCTTCGGTTGGTTCTGGGGTTGTTGCCGAGTGAGTTTTCATGATAATCAGTTCCGCAGGAAAAGTTCGCTCCAGTTCATGATAGTGCCGGGCTTTCAGGAGCATGATCGCCCCATCACCTGCTGATATTTCCTTTGGCCCTCAGCGGTCTGACTTGACCACGCAGGCTGACAGGGCCTCGATACAGGGACAGACTAATGTTTAGTTGAGACGCTGTTGCAGTCTTTACGACCCGACAAGTGCATTCTCGTCAGTTTCACGGACCTTCTGTGGCCTCTTGCGCGATGGGAGAAGGGCCTTCAGTTTGTGTGACAAGACTTGGTTGTGAAACCTGTGCGCATTTCTGTGGTTGGGTATGGTTAAGGCTCGAGCTTGCTTTTGGCACCATTCTTACACAATATTTGACGATCCATGATCCATGTGTCTAGCCCCCACAACAGAAGACACGGGGACGTCTCTGGGCTCTGGCTGGACGGAGGGTGTATGTCCCGCAACCTACTGTGTATATCTTCTTCACCAGCTGAAAAGGATCGATAATTTAGATATTGACATTTGGAGCGGGTGAATGTCTCCCTTGACGTCGGAAAATGTGATGGGTGTGGTGAAGATCGTCGCACCGAGACGTTAACTCCGCCTCTGGGCCAAAAATGGTTACTAATCTGCAACCTACCCTGCCCAGCAGATTGCGGTTGAGCACATGAGTTCAGAGCAGGTTAGATGACGTGGGGTAGATCGGAAACTACACCTCTGGTGTGACCGGGCTTCCCGGGCCAGTTGAAGTTGGGATTGTCGCCTATCTTGACTTGTCCATCTGGGTTATACCATGCTTAAAAACGTGCGGCACCCTTCAACACAGACAGAGTTCAGTTATTTAATGTTCCCACTGAGACACTACCAACAACTCGGGTTCCAGCCCTCCAAGCTTTGCCAGTGCTGACTCGTATAGCATCTGCCATGGGCACAGTTGATACAACAATTTGACAAAGTTGACAACTTTGGCTGGGAGAGTCCTGTAGTGTGATCGCCTCGCCGGAACAAAGTTGTCTTGGCTTGATTGAGCACAGCTGGAAAGTATACTTCGCAGTCCCATCTACCTCTGGCAGTAGCACGAGGTGTCAATTTGGTGACATCAGATTCGGCATGTTTCGGGGGCTTTTGAATCATGCGGTCATTGGCCACCCGCCACAGTAGTCGTTGATACTCTTTGAAGTAGCTGGCAGTCCCTAGTCCAGAAGGCTTGATAGGATATTAGAGCATGATTGCGCCTTGTGTGAACCAGCCTCGTCAATAATAACATGGCATGAATTGCTACCACTTGGTGTATTTTTCTCTGTACTGCGCCTCGAGGATTGCTGTGGTGCGGGGGAGTGTGGCGAGGCTATCAAAGCCTCCTTTATACAACAACATCTCAAAGGATGGGACGTTAGGTTTGGAGATCTAGATCACATTAGCAGTTCCTTGCCAATAGCCACTGTCTGCTGGGCGGGGAATGCCGTTATCACCCATCTGAAGATGCCTTGCTTAGGTACACCCAACTTCAGAAATTAGGTTATAAGATATTTGAGTAATCTTGTGGCAGTGAGTAGCTACTGTGGAGGCAGTAATAGAAGCTGTGATTCAAAACGGTTGTCCCAAAAGTTAAGCAACAACTGGCAAAGGAAAGAGAAAATAGAGAAAAAGAGACGAGAACAACCTGGCCGGCGACAATGTGAACATGCAGTAGTAGTTCACACCAGTCTTACATCACACTCGCCAAAAGTGCCAGACTCTCTCTCTCTGCTCGGGTCAATTCACCCGACGGTCGGCATAGAAGCCCTGCCGACTTGTTTGTTCAGGCACCCAAACTCAACAGATCGAGCTGGTAAAATGACAGATCGGCTTCATGTAACTGCTGTGTACCCGTTGGGATGTTTTCATCAACTTGCTGGTTATGTAATTGTCATGAAGTCGTCTACCTAGACTTAACAAGTCATCAACTCGGCGACTGGTAGGTTTCTCTTTTGGTGTCAGGCTAACCTTAGAATGACGACAACTTTAATAGATATATTTGATAACTGACTTTTTCTCTTTCAGTGATCTAAGGAGAGGTATAATTTGTATTACTCAGACATATTTACAAATCTCCATCTCTAGAAAAGTAGAGTAGTTCTAGAATCTAGCTAAATAGAGATGCACGAAGGTTTCTACTCAAGAAGCAGAATATAAACCAAGTTTGGAATCAAAGTGCAAGGTCCCAGTTTCACTACTTTGTCTAGCTATTTAGTTTGCACTATCTTGGCTTTGGCCTCATTGAGATAAGTTTGAACAGCTATATCATCTCATCAGTTTTCTCTATATAGAGAGGTTAGTATTGAACCACGGCATCAGCAGCTCTGAAACCTACAAAAGAGAAAAATAGAGAAGTAGGTATACTACATATACTCCATCTCATTAGTATGCCACGGAAGGTCGGCTCCTCCATAAGCCAGTTCAGGTGAGACATATAAATGGATCTCCACACCAACATATGGTTATTATCATTGATAACCAGGAAAGTCCATCATCTGCAGCCTGCTCTTATTTGCTTCTCAGGTGGCTGTGAAGAAGAAGGTAGAAAACACTCAAGTTTCTCAACGATATTTATAACCAGGCTGAAATGTTTCCTCAATGCTATTTCTCTTGAAATAAGAATGAATAACAGAAACAGACCCCGCCCCTGGCCTGTAGTACTGTCATCTATCAATATGCTCTCATGCCTGTCTGCAAAGGCAAGGTCTCGGCTACGGTATCCCCATCACGAAACCAACTATTGAATGTTTCCTCCTCACAATATTTCATATTCCACATGTAGCATATCAAAAGACGGAACAGAGATACATATTTAAAGCATGCAAGACCCTCACACTACAAGTTACATAGAAGGCGACTAGAATTTCATCTTCGATCAACCTCATCTGCCCCAGCCATCTTCGTGTTTGCGTTTCATTTCATCTGAACCAGCCCCATATCGCAACATGTGATGAACGAGGCCATGCAGTTCGGATGTTTGGATCGCAGCAAAGCGGACACTTGAGCCTATGCGGAGGTCGTCATTTTATCTCTTGGCGTACTATGTGCAGAAGAGAAGAGGTTTGTTAAGTACCAGCTTCGTCGACGGCCTGTCCCTTTTTTGGCCCACTCGCCTCGCTCAACTCTTGGATAGACTGGGAGTACGAATGCGTACATTTTGTGACGGAATAAAAGTCTTCGCCACAACTCCTGGTCCTCCCAGAGGTAGGGCTGCATGTAAGGATTCCAACTCTCAAAACGTTACGCACGGCAGAGGGGTCGGGTCATTCTGGTCAGATGTAGCCAATCTGGAGCGAGGTCCTGAGGCAGTTGTCAGATGATCCCCCTGTTCATCGCCGAATCTTTGGAAATGAAGCTTCGTATTGCATGCAAGTTCTAAAAATTTCCCCAAAAAAGTCCGCTCATGTGCGTATCTTACATGTTTTCATGAGCAACAAGGCGTCCACCTCGTAGAAGGGGGAGGCTGGCTCTCAGGCCCAATCGTTGGGCAACACCTACTAGATTTGCACCCATCAAATGCAGAACAATAATGTAGGGGTATTTCCACCTCGACATGAAAACCCCCCGTAAATGCCTGCGCCTCAAGACCCCGAGGCAAGCCTAAGAGCCGGCCATGTGTAAGCCGTGAGCAAGTCAATGATGATGAAGCCTCCCTCCCGCGTGAATCAACAACGTATGGGCCACCCCTAGTATGGCCTAAAAGCCCAAAATGCTCCGTCGTGGAATTATCGAGCTTGCCTGTCCGTTACTGCAAGTTCGGTACTGTTGTCCTGTTCGTCATGAATAGCATAAGTCGTGATGCGCTCTCGTCGTTGTTGACCTGGTTTCACGGCCAGCTTTTGTCGACCTGGTCAACGTCGTGGGGGGAAAAAGATAGAAAAGAAGAAACAGGCGCCTGTAATCTACTTCAAGTTTGCTGTGCTAGTGTCGAGGTCCAGCGAGTAGCTGAGGGCCATAAATCTGACGACTTCCTCACCTCCAGAGGAAGTCGGATGCTCTGACAGCACGCCCGGTGGCGCATGAAAATACTCGGGCATTTTCGATTGCATCCTCAAAGTCGTCGTCGAGATTGTACTCCCGGTAATACCACTGGCTCGTCCTGTGGTCGAAGAACTCTCGCCGGTGTGTCTCGGGTGTATGGAGCCCGAGGTACGACAACCACTGCGTATGTTCTCGCAGGATCGCAGGGCTGCTGACGTCCTCAGGGCCCAAGACCGTGTTGATGGGCTGAGAAATAGATTTTTGCCCTCGGGCGTCCCTGTCGTTGAACATAAGCATCAAGCGTGAGCAGATCTCCTTGTCCATGGCCCCGAGGGGTTGCCCATGCTCGACTCTATTGGCCAACCCGGTGAGATAGGGCTTGTGGCCATTCTTCCTGGGGGAATGGAGATGTGCCTATCCACGGTGTTAGCAAGCAAAGACGCGTCGTATCTTAGAAACAGAGGGCGCCGCACCTTCATCTCCCGGCGAGTGTCGGTAAGAAACGAGCAGTTATCCATAATGCAACGGTAAATCTCCTTGAGGTAGCCTGGTTCAGTGACCGGAGGCGGACAGCAGTGAGTCATTGGCTGCGAGTCCGGCATCAACGCAACAGGCTGGCACACCAAGCAAAGGTCTCGAACGCACGGCTCGTGACCTGGGCCGTCATGGTCGAGATAGTAATGTAACTGACAGTTCAAGCAACGGTCAACACTCGTCGAGTCCGACGAAGCGCATAATCGAGACATACCTCGGAGCACCCGGGCCGAGAGAAGGTTGGATCTCGCTGGGCATTGGACGGACTGGGCTAGTTCACGTGAGCACTCGCCGCCGGTCAGTCGGCTGGTCATATCCACTCACGATTCTGAGTTCGTTCCTGTCCTTCTGGCTCACCTCGCCACGGAAGACTTTCATGGGAAGAGGCACAGCATTCCAGCGCAATGAGCAGATGGAGCAAACGAACTTTCGGGGCCAGCCAAAACTGCCATGAGCGCCGGCCATGGCCTCGCCTTCCTGAGATCGCCAGCCGATGCCATGGCCATGCTCCCGAGGGGTGCGGGATAAGCCGTAGTAGTCGACGCTCCACCCAGTCTGGACCGCGTCCCCGTTGGCGACGGATTGTGATCCGCAGACGTAAGAAGGCAGGTTGTAATCTTGAGGCGCCGGCTGGCCGTGGACACCGCCAAGGTGAGCTCCCACATCACCATCCACACGGATGAGCACGTGACGAGGTTCGGAGGATGCCGCAGCCGAGAGATCAAAGGGGTTTATCAAGCTGGGCGGTGGTACTGGTGAGGCTGCTCGGGACTCGGCGCTGTTCACGGCTACTCGGGCGTGGCTTTCGGGGTTGGCGTTTGAGTTCCTGGGAAGCGACATGGAGGAGGAAGTGGACGGGTGAGCGAAGGCAGCACCGGGCACCACTCCGCGCGGTAACACGGCGGACCGGCTGCGGAGGGTCTGCAGATGTGCTAGTGAAGAAGCCGACTCCTCATCGTGGGCCGAGATCTGGACCGCAGGACGCGTTGGCCATTGATGGCGATGCATGGGATACCCATGGTGTGGTGAAGGGAACGGAGCAAAAGCGCTTCCTCCAATAGAACCGTGATGCCCTGGCAGTCGATTCGAGATGGTCAGGCTCATATCGTGAGCGTCCTTTCCTGGTGTTTCGAACTCGTATGCGCGGGCAAGCAGCGCAGCGCAGCGAAGTGCAGTGCAGCGAGCGCAACGAGCAGATAGTCACGACTGAGTCTCTCTCCCAGATAGTGGCTCGCGTCTGCGTAGCTCGTGTTGCTATTCTTTCTGACTCGTTTGTCCCAGCTCCTCAAAAGCCGGACCTGCGATGCTCGGGCAAGGGTGATTGATGGAGAAGGGGACATAAAACCGAAGTCAGAATAGGTAGGCGCTGGCGAAGACTACTTGTCAATCATCCAAGTAAGCAGTCTGTCGTCGGGTGAAGAGATAGATCTCAGACATGGAACCAGCGGCGAGGCGGCTGGATTGAAGGGAAGAGAGGGGCATGGGCATGTGTGGGCTTGCGAATGTTGCTACCTAACCCCCTGCCAGTCGTGATCTGGGCCATTCGTTCTCATTCTGCGTGGTGTGTCCGTATCTGTACGGCGTATCTGTACCGAGCATACGAAGCACACGTCGTTCTTTTGCCCAAAGTACAGCACCTATCCAAAAGTTCAGGCAAGGTACCAAGGACTGCCTGTGTCTGGTACAGTAAGACACACCTGTTTTTACTGCCTGAGTGATGAATAAGAAATGCAGGACGAAAGAGGTGCAGGATGGCTGGCCCTAGTCTCAGCATCGCGAGGAGAAAAAAAGCAACGATGGACCGTCTTTCTGTCGTGCTCGCCTCCTGCAAGCAACCCAAGCAACCAAGCAAGGAAGGGCCCAAGATCCACCACATCCAGACTACCCGAACTCTGCTAACGTAAGAAGGCGTGCTTGGTGCCATACCTCTTGAGGTACATGGCTCGCTGCCCTGCTACCTGCCTTTTTGCTATTACTACCCGAGCACGTATGTAGAGACGTTGATGAACGAGACGCTCATTCTGCAGATAGGGTATAAATATATCATCGTCGATACTCCGTACGGATACTCGTGACGCGATTTAGGTACTAAGGGGGTTAATTGGCTTTGGGTCCGTAAGCATGGATGGTGCTTTGGGCAATTCTACCTTTCGGTTACATGATCGGGTAAACACACATTCGCACCTTGCCGGTACGGATACTGTCCATGTATGCCTGCCTCATCTGGCTACCTTACTATACCTCTACCTGTATCCGTACTCTACTGCACATCAGGAAAGGCGTGCTGTACAAGTGATGCAGCGATGCGCTACAGAAGGCACTTACATGAACACTGTTTACTGGAACGCCGTTGCCTCTAGAGAATGGTAATCCGACTGTGTTCTCGTACCCAGGTAGTGCAGAGTACCGAAGGTAGGTAGGCGGGACGGGAATAGATGGGGCCCAAGATGACCGGGGTATCGGCTCCGGAACAAGGGAGGCCAACAGGACCTGGGCTGGAAGGTGTGACGACTGCCCTGCGTATAGTGCAACGCTTCGTCGACGACATGGCACAGAACAACACGACGTGGCTTGGCTTCCACGACGTAGATTGGGCAGCCGACGTTCGAGCACACAGCCACCAGGCGAATAAAGACGGCCATGAGCTGGCCTAATGTATACGTATTGAACAGTCCGCCCACATAATGCAGGCAGAGGGGACTCTTATCTGCTGGGCACTACTGTACGATGCAGGCTTCTCGAGTCGAGCCGAACCGCTATCACACCATAAGGTAGTAGTAGTGTGTAGATATCTGGCATTTCACAGTAAGCATGGTCAGAGGCCCAAAAACGTCTCAAAACCAGCCTTCTACGCCCCCCCACACACACCCCTTGCTCTTCGTCCTGTAGTCGTTGTGTCGTGCCGCTGCCACGCTGCGTGCCATGTTGTTCCATATTGGCATCCGTACGTGCTGTCATATCATGCTCGCCACTCCTAGCCCGCCGCCTTCCCCCGGTACGCACGTAGTGCGCGCAGAACGTGAGTCCCATGTAGACAGGCGTAGATGAGTTGCAGATTCCTGCAAGACCTGTCTTACCCGACCCATGCCCATGTCCACCTAACGCAGTAGCGCATGCAGTGCAATCCCTGGCCCCCGCGCGCTGTCTGACCAGGCGCTTGACCACGTATTGTACAGAGTGCGGATCGTGTGTATACTGCGTAGGTATTCGGCTCTCTATGTGATATCCCTCTGATCCGGGGTGCACCCTTTGGTCAGGACTTGTCAATGAAGATCAATCGTCTACTAGATGTATGCACGAAAATGCTCAGTTGCGTGACGTGCGACACCAGGCCTCCTGAGCGTTTGTCTTCTCGCAGATCAACGTCAACGTAGCTAGCCTGGCCATACGACACCTCCGCAAACCGTCGGTACCCGGAATCTCAGCCCATACCTCGGACGAATGAACCAACAAGCTATTAGTCCCTATCTGACGGTTTCCAGAACTGCAGGACTCGGAAGATGAACCAATGGGTGGGCATCCTGCATGGGAAGTGCTGCTGCAGGTACTTCTCGTTGAGGCTTAGAGACTTGGGGTATATAGGCATATTTGCTTCTTTCTGCTTCTTTCTCCCCTTGGCACCCCTCTCCCCCTCGCTCCATCTATACTCGCACTCTACCATAGGCCTGCCTGTCGCTTGGATATGGATTCGGGATGGTTCAGCCCACGGAGAACGCGTCAAGAAGTGTCGGAACCTGCTGTGGATGTGGCCTGATGTGGGCGTCCGTGTCTTGGTCTTGACGTGCTGGATCGTGTTGCAGTAGGGTACCCATACGTGCCTATCTACATACCTGCGTCTTACCGGACTTGATTCCGGAACCAAAGAATCGTTTTCATTGAGTCCCTTGACGGCCAAGTTCCGGAATGCCCACCGTAAACGGTTCCTCCGCATCCCTCCTGAAGGAATTCCAAGACTGCAAATACAACGCCCATCCATCACAAACCTCAACCTTCGCCCACTCTCGGCCGTTTCGACTCCTGAAAAACCCAACGACGACGAAGTCGGTTTCTCCAGTCCTTGGTGAACTGGACTCTTGACCTAGCCTCATCCAGGTAGGCGCTTTCTTCCAGATATGCCCGCCAGCCTCCGTCTCCCGCTCACCCCTGCAACTTGAGTCGACTAGGAACAACCAAAAATGTGATGAATGACGACCCGATCGACTGGGCCGCGAATGATGCAAGCTGCCGATATGCAGGACATTCAAAGCTGGACCACCTCCCGAATCCCTCAGAAAGTCCAAATGAAGCTGGCTTGAGGTGTCTCTGCAAAATGTATGCGTGTCGTTGTGAGGAGACCAAAGGGGGCGTGGGCCCTTGCCCTTGCCCTTTCCCCTCCCTAGCTCTGCTCAAGCGTGGCGATCGATGGTCCAGTCTGGTCTTGGCCTTGACCGCCAACGAACATTGCATCTCTGGCACGCCTTCAGGACTCCTGCGGAAGACTGATGCATGGTGCACATGTACATGTACAACGCACGCAGAACGAGAACATGTGTGAAGAATTTGCATATGTCATGCCGCGCCATGCCATGCCAGCCGCCTTGGAAAAAAGCCCGCGACAACCCACGACAACCCAAAGTCAGCCAGTGGAAGCCCAGCCCTCACGAAACGGAGGTTGGAAAAAAGAAAACATGCTGGCAGCCGGCAGCAGCGGAAAGCCCATCCGGCATTCGATCGACAACCATGTGCCGCACCTACAAATCGAATCAACCGATCCACCGCCAATGACCTGCCTGACTCTCATACTGTGGCTCAACGCAGTAGTAAACACCTATACTAGATACGTATGCACGTGGAAAATTAGCGGTGTGCTGTACTCTGTAGGACGTGGGCCACCTGACAGACGAGAAACTCATCTTCGGGCGAGACCCAGTACGCTCATGGATGCATCACTCCGAGGGGGTTTGCAATTGAATAGCTTGCCGCTCAACAACGTGTAGACGAGGCAGAGAATATTCTAGCTGCACCAGTGAAGTCAAGGGAAAAGGGGAGGACCAGTCAACGTCTTTAGACCCAACTCGACCTCATCACCGAGTCGTCTCCAAGCTCCATCAAGAGCGCTTCGGGCTCGTCTATGTTCGACTTCCACAAGCTGTTCGAGGCTGAATCTCCTCAGTGTTGAGTGAAGCACGAGCTGCTGGATTCTAGTAGAGATAGTCTTCGTTTTCGCAGCGGTGACAGAGATACCGGCTCATTTCCAATTCCAAGGGAGTCTCGACCAGAATAACCGTAACCTGCAACGATATCTGGCCCTTCCGCTGGCCCCCAGTCGAAAGTGCCACATGCCCGCTCTTCACACAAGCCGCTGTCCTGCTCCATGGCCGTAATCGCTTTTCTGTCGACAGGAACGTCTCAAGAAGTGTGGCGGACTGTCCATCGTCTTTCCCGCCTCCCAGAAGACCTGAAATGCAGCTCAGAAATTGCTGACGCAATGCTGGCATACCGGAAACCTTTCGCGAGGGTTAATTCCTCGAGGTCTGGGATTAGGATCATCAGAAACTACCTTGGATGCCCGTTGCATCCCATTCTGAGAAGACGTGGCAATCGGTAACAACATCACCGTGCTTCAGAATCGTCTCAGTGCGCCGCCAGCGATGTGCGATCCTCAAGGCCCGTCGGGGTCGGGAAACTCGGCTTGGCGCCAACCGCTTTTGGGCTCGACGTATGCTCAATGAGCAACGTGTCTCATGATACACAAAACGTCTAGCGCGGAAGGGGAAAGCAATATGAGCCCGCCCGTACCTTGCCAGCTCTTACGGCACAGTATGGGGCATTCCGCGGTGACTGGAGACTTACGTAGCGACGTCTCCTGTGCTACAGACAATATGATGCACAACTTCTCGCAGAGTAAGTCGTTGGACTGACATGAGTATGTTGCAGACCTGATTGCATGCGCCCGCCGTCGAAGATGACAAACATGGCGCTCAGGCACTGGTACTGAAATAGTAATTCTCCCACAAGTACTCGTAGTCCTCCAATATACCGCCGACGATTCCAGGGACTCGGGATCTGACGCCCCCAACAACGCCCTTCATGACGTTTTCGTAGAAGGCGCCGCGCATAGTCCACCAGCCCATGGCCCATCCGCGTTTACTCCATTCTTCTCGCTCGAGCGGCGTGGTCCTGAAGCTCCTGTCTCTGAGTTGACGGGCAGCATACTCGACGCTCAAACCTATGAGCCATGGGGTCCATGACTTCTTGTTCTTGCTTCGGGAAAGTGCAATAGCATATATGAGCGGAGCCAGGACGTGAAGCACCTCCGCCGCCTGAGCGCCGCCCTGGAGCTGATTCAGCAACCTAGCCGCCGGTTTGATATCGTCCGCCGTAAGAACTTTGCCGAGGAGGTAGCCGCTGATGTCGCCGGGCTTGGGCAGGGAGGGGAGGTGGGTGCCAGTTCTCGGCATGACCCATTCCTTTTCATGTGGTTTTGGTGTGTCCGCGTCGGCATCTGCATCCACAACGTGACCATTGACAGACTCGTCCATGAGTTCCTTTAATGCACCATCTCCTCCATCGCCCTCCGGCTCTTCCGGAATAGGCTCGCGCTCGGGTAGCACGGGGGTAACAAGGGGCCGAGCGCGAGTAACACGCAGCAGCAGCAGGCGGCAGAAGGCCTTGATGGCTTCAAGGAGCACTATAACTCGCCATCGGCCCCGCTCGCCCCCTCGCCTTTTGGCTGCCATCTCGCAAAGAAGCTGGGTGTAGGTGACCATTTGCAAGAGCATGGCAATCCGACGATACATAGGACTTCGTTGAGTCCAGTACTTGGTATATCGACTGTGAGGAGAGGGTAGTCGCGGCAATGGAATGCGCGAGAGGGCGCGCATGAGGAGGGTATCGTGATATAGAGAAAGAAGCTGCACGCCCGAGTGCAGGGTTTCGGAAGCGATTTCGGCGTCGCGGAAACGGCCTGTGATGGGAGGATCAGTTCGACGAGCAAAGCCAAGTAGAATTGCGCGGGAATCATTACCAGGAATGATGTAGGTCAGCGACCGTAGTGCCGACTCGATTTGAGAGACCTGGCTGGCATTCTTGGTGATGAATTCATCGTACATGTGCAGCCATTGCGGCGGGAGTGAAAGAACGGTGCGGATGGTTGACGTCTGATACGTGCGGCGCGACTTGCTGGGAATATCGGCGGACGTCGACATGGTGACAATTCTTGTGCATCAGTTTGACATCGGTCGCGGCGGCTTCGTAAGTAAGAGAAGAGGGGGTGGGTACAACAGGTGGCGGATACAAACCAAAAGAAATCTGCAGTGAGGACGTGAATGGAAAAGTAGGTGTTGAAGTAGGCAAAATTAGGTATTAGACAAGATGGTGATGTCGAGTGAGGAAAGCGCCACTGCAATGGATAGTTAAGTGCGGCTGGGATGGTCTTGGTTGGTGTAGTTCTGGCACGCGCCATTGAGCGCATCGCGACGAGGCGGACCTGCTTGCTGCAAACCCCTGGCAATTATGTCACATAGGCTGCTAGTGTGCTATCTCGGCTTGCGGGGAATGCACGGCATCGCAGGATAGCAAAACAACCGACGGAGGGTGACTACACGTTACCGACAACCTTGGACCGAGGTACTGGCCCACGTGTACGGATATAGTAGTGACCATGGACCGCTGTAGTCCTCTAGGTGGTACGTACGTAACACGAGGCAGACAGAGATGGTAAGGTAGATGGCACAGAAAGCAACCTTCATCTGGCGAGTGCTGATGCATTGGGCCACTAAGATTACCCTACATGCCTCGGTATGGACAATCCTTGTAAGACCACCGGTGCCTGGGTATATTACACAAGATCTATTCTACGCGCGAGGGTCACTCGCCTTGTCTGTTGACGCCTCGTTACCGACGTGTCGCCAGTTATCTTTGCCCGCAACTTACCTTGGGTACCTTTTCGTTGAAAGCGGTATCATAGCAGGTCTTCAGTGATCCAGGCCGGGGTTCGGCCGGGCTGTCTGGGGACGACATTCCCCGCTGGTACTGTCAGAGCTAGAGCCGAACGCCCGATGCCTCAACTCTGAGCTCCGCAGGAAGGGTTTGGGTATCAAAATAATAATAAAAATGCCTTGCTCTCTAGGCCAGACTCAGCGGGAGCGGTCGACCCACGCTGTCTGCCTTCCAAATCCCCCGGTGAAGTTGCGTTTTTTTCGGCCTCGGGTGTTACGTTATCCTACTGGCCACAGTCGTGCGGACTACACAAAAGTCGGCCTTGTTGTGTCTGACATGCCATTATACGAGTCTCTCAAATCCTGCCTCTTCGAGCTCGCGTCCGGTAGGAAGCATCGGCCTCCCTTGCATGGGGAAAGGCCAGAACAGGGGGTTCTCCATAACCTTGGCCGCCCGCGAAATAGAAGAGCCTCCCTCATCGCTCATCGTCATGGCCGCCTTCGGCACGCTGCTTTCTTCGCTGTTGCCTCCCCAAGCGCAAACAAAGTCATCTTCCATGACGTTCGGCGCGAAAAAGTTGAGACTGCTAGTGTATGGCCTGACCAGGTGCGCGTACTCCTCGTCGGTTGCAACTGCCTTACCCATATCGACATCTATGTTCCACTTCTTAGCAAGGTACCTGAGTATGTTGAGTGCTTGCTCCGCGAAATGGTGGCAAGGCGCCATTTCTTCCAAGTCTCTGATGCCCTGTTTGATCGCCTCGACGACGCGAGGTGGATGTGTCGTGTTGGCGCTCGCCTCGGCATTCGGCTCACCCGCCGCTTGAAATCCCCTCTGCGACGGCGAGACGTTGCCTCCGATGGCCAGATGCATGATGGCGGAAGTGAGGACGAAGTACGGAACGAAAGAGGGTGTTCTCCGAAGCGTGTACAGTTGCGAGTATGATCGGAGAAGCCCCTGAATGGCGTCCGCTGCCTGGCTGCAAACGTCTCGAGGTAGCAACTTCGATCCGATAATCTTTAATTTGATCAAAGGCCGAAAGAGCAGTAAAATTGCGAAGTGGTAGTACATGCTTGTGTTGATTTCGTCAGCGCCAGACCTGGTTCGGCGTTTGGAAGGCTTAACAACTTACTGCGCAAACAGCACGGCTGGCGTAAAGTTGTGCCCCAGCCTGAGGACCTCTGGTATTTTGTCGTACCAATTGAGATACTGCGTATAGATACCGAGCAAGTCTCGGCTGGTCAATGGCCTACCCGGTGAATGGAGCACATACAGACTCTGATGTACGAGCTCGCTCAATTCACAGAAGCACTTATAGACTGACCGTACATTGGACGGTTGTTCGGCCGAGCGCTGCAACGGTGCGCCTGCAATACCTACATATCAGCTATGCATACGTGGCAATGTGGCGGAGATACCAAGGACTCACCGTCATCCGTATAGGGAATCCAAAGAGATGCTTCAATATCATCGATTATGGCAGGCTTCGGGGGCAAATGCGGAAAACAGGAACACTGCGGCAGCGAACCCGTAGCAAGCGACCAGGCACTGAATAACAACGTCAGCTGAGTCCTTCGCTTTCTTCGGTTTCCAGGAAGACTGACTGGTCGAGAGCGAAAGCACCCCAGAATGTTGCGGCTTGGACCGCAAACTCATCGTCATCGCCCTCGTCCTGCAGCTGATGAAGGCCCATTTCGATAGCCAGACGTATACTCTGGCCTGCATAGTACCAGCTCTCAGAGTCACGGCCGCAACTGGCTTCTCTTATGGACATGATGCCCAGGGCTTGGATTGTTGTCAGGTTATGATGCTCGTCCTCGAGATAGAAGAGTCGCTGAGCCTCCTTGAAGAAGTGATCCCCTGAGCTGTAGGGATCGTTTGGGTTGGCACGTGTGCTCGATTTACTGGAAAAGCGACAACCCAAAGCAAGCAACGCATTAACCAGTATGGGGGAGCAAAACCGGTGAATGCCATTTTGGAAATCTCGGAGAAAATGCTCTTTGCTGAGCGATGCAAACGTAGGGTATTCCCAGCAGAAATACAAAGCCAGGAGATGCTGGACAAGTGCGCCATCCTCTGTGATGTTGGTCCAGTTCTCGGGAGGAAGCTTCATGTCGGGTAGTTCAAGCGGTGCGAGCACCTGATCGAGACCCTGATACTTTGAACCAACTTCAGAGACTTCTGTGTTACTTGTGTTGTCTGCCCACGTGTCCATCACCCCTTGCGGGGCCTTGTTGGTATCGGCACTCCAGTTCATCAAGTCTGGGTGCGAGTTGCTCCGAGTGCTTTGACTATGGGACGACAGGTGCCAAGGGCTATTTGGGTCTATGTCCTGGCGCAGGCCAGATTGCCCTGTCAAAGGGCTCATTGTCACCGAACTTGGGCCGCCCAGATTTCTCGTCTTAATGGGGGCAGGAGTCGATCCGGGAAAGCCGTGACGCGCGCCTGACGCGATGTTGGCATCGCCAGCTGCTTCGTTCGGTCGACTGAAGGACGCCCTTGCGCCGCCACCAGATGGCAGAGTACCACCTAGCCATTCCGAGACGGATTCGAGCGACTGGCCGTTTCGCAACCTTTGTAGAACATCCTCCCACATATCGGATCGGACGAGAGCGGCAATAACCTGATCGCTGGATCGCTGACGCTGTCGCAACTGCTCGATTTCGGTTCGGAGGTGTTCTTTCGACTGCCTGACCGGCACTTCGTAGACGCAATCAACATCTTTCTGAGCTTTACAGCGACCACAAGGCTTTTGGCCATCACACTAACAAAGGAGGTTAGTCGCGGTTTTTGATTGGGAAAGCAACGTAATCTTCTGAGAGAGGTGCCGTAGGAGCATACCTTTGCGCGTTTCTTTCGACATTCAGTGCAGGCATTGGGCGTAACTACGCCCAGCCCTCGCCTCCTTTTGGACAATTGGCCATGCGCGGAACTACTTGCGGGCGTCGGAGCCGACTGAAAAGAGGGCGTTGGTACAGGAGCTGGAGTGGGAGCTGGAGCAGAAGATGCTCCCGCGGAGGAAGCAGAGCCAGCACCGGGCTGAGCCTGCGACTGGGCACCGGTTGCCTCCTCCATATCGGCAGTACTTGCACGCTTCAGGTTGAATGAGGGTAGCCCCTAGCCGAGGTCACGGGCCAAACTCGAGCTTCAAGGTTTTGTATATGAATGGTCATAATGAGGCCAATAGGAGACGGGCGCGAGACGACTTATACCTATTCGATCACGTAGGGCGGAAGACCAGGAGTGAATCTGTCAGACACGGCGCACTTATGCTCGGCCTTCTGAAACGCTTGCGAGGTACCGTGATATGGCGTAAGAAAAAGCGCGCGATATGTCGAAGACGCCGCCTATGAGATGGAGGGCTTATGGAGCGCGGCGCACGTGGGTGATTGTTCGTTAAAGGCTCGGATGGCCTCCCCTTCTTGCCTCTGATGGTGGGTTCGTTTCCGTCTAAATCGTCGCGTGAAGACGTTCCAGGACGATCTCCAAAACTGGCTGGAGGTAGTGAACTAGCAGCAACGGCTACCCCTCCTTCTCTCCTCGATACCTTGGGTGCTGAACCATGCGCTCTTTGTGCTCGCACGACGTATTGGTGAGTGGAACTTAACCAAGACGTGGGGTGGGAGATGGGGAAAAAAACATGAGGGGGGGAAACGCTGAACAGCTCGCGATGGAAAGGAAAGCGGTGGAACAAGCGGGAAGGAATGACGGCGCGGGCTTGTCGGGCCCAACTCAGTTCAGAACGGGACAGGACACGGACAGCGCGGGGCACTTGGTGTCTAGGTAGGTTGTATGTAGCTGTAGTTCGTACAGGGCGGTTCCTTCCCCAGATTCCAGAGTGTTGCGGCTGGGTGCCAGGTCCAAGCTGACGCAGGTCAGGTAGGTCTGGGTTCAGGTACGCGTCCGACTCTAGGCCTCGATCGAGGCAGAGCGTGCGCAAAGTATAGGGTGATATAACGTCTGGTTCTCGATGTGTTCTGGTTTTGTCGGCATGGAAGTCTATTTAAGTCTCTTCGTTTCTGTCGTTTTTTTCTGCGTCCACGTCTTGTCTCTCACCTCCCGCAACTTTGGATCCTGAGGTTGATCCTAGATCGAGCGAGGCAGAAAGTATACCCGCAAGGCACGCTAGGTAGGTACTTAGATAAGGACTGGAAGGTACCTTGAGGAGCCACGCCAAAGGAGCAACCACAGCTCCAAACGACGTCCTTCTCTCTTCAGACATCAACTGCCTAACTGTAGTGTCTATGGCCTGCTTCATGAGATGGCCTCTGGTGTGCCTCATTTCGCGCTTAATGTGTCAGTGATGCATTCGTACTTGTACGGATACAACAAACGGTTGCTGCCTGTAAACAGCCAGGTAAATCTCACAGCACCAATTTTTGCCTTGTGCAGCCATGTCGAACCTGTGAAATCAGCGCGCATCGCTATCCCTGCCTCTGGTCTGATGGCGAGATCGACAGGAAGCACGTCTTGGAAGGGTGTCTTACCCACCCAACAAGCTAGGTTCCTTAACCTTGACTTTGGTGGTGGTGTAGTTTGAACAGCTCAAGCTCGAGCTCAAGCTCGAACTCTTGCTTCAGCTCTACCTACTGTGTAGTCCATGCTGTTGACAGAATGACATCGCTGGCAATTCATGGGGAGACTGTATCTCGGAAAGCGCTGGCCTCTGGCCATTGAAGAATATTCCATCTTCAATCGCTAGCGGCATCGACACCGTCAACCGATTCCGCTTCCGTTGATAAGGCCCTCACCCAGCTCATCAGATTCATTCAACATCGTTGCAATGGGCCTGCAGCGACGTTCTGACGTTTTCCAGCATCGCAATGAAACGGCCTGGACTGAACCTGAACCGTATTGCGTCTGTCGTCTCCCGACAAATGTCCGTCCGGCCTGGATGTTCTCTTCCGAAGGTAATATCCTCTTCGCAATCTCGGCGCTATGCCATGCCTGGCACCCATGCTGGCACCCAGCGCCTGCGTCCGCATTACAACACCTTGCAGTTCGCAGGGGTTGCCTTGTCGTCGGTTAGCAGTGTGGCATGGCGGCCTGGGATGAAATCGCAAGTCTTCCGAGGCTGGACACGGAAATGTCGCATGGGAGCTTTACACTAAGTTTGAGGCCTCCGCGCTGATGGCCTCTTCTGATGGCCTCTTGATGGAAGGTGCTATGTTTGACATTGATTTTGCTCCGGTACATGGCGAAGGCCGGCATCTGAAGCGCACCGTCGCATCCTGGGAAGCCAGCCTGGGCATGCCACATGGCACACTTAGAGTAGCTAAGCTCTGGTAGCTTGATATCATTCCCCAGCCCTCTATCGTCCTTTGATTAGCCCCTCTCCTCGTTACGCAACAAGGGTATAGTTCACCCGACCATTAGGTCCTTAGTTTACCTGACCTGACTATTACTACTGATCTAACCTAACTATTATTATAAGGTTATAAGTAGAGATAAAATAATATAAGGAGTAAGATAGGGCTATCTTAGTAAAAATATACTACTATTACTACTATAAGTATTCCTAATATATTCTAAATATATTTTTAAAAGATCTAGTAAAGTAAAAATATATATTTACTACTTTAATATTATAAACTAATATTAATATTAATAACTTTAATTTAAATATAGTATTAATAATTAAGTTTAATTTTAAACGCTAATTAAATCCTAACGATTTATTCTTTAAATTACCTAATATAACTAATAATATTAATATAAATTATATAGACTTTAGGGATAATAATAACTTTTTAAATTCTAATAACTAATATATAACTAAAATTATAGAATTAGAATACTTCCTCTTATTAATATAGGTAATATAATAGAATATTTCTATATTATTTAAATTAATAACTAATTACTAAAAAGTTATTTTTAAAGAGGTATTACTATTACTATTAGTATTACTTAGTAATAATAGTTATATATAAATCCCTATGTAATACTTAGAAGTTAATTAAATCTTTTATATAGTATTAATACTTAAAATACCTTAAATAGTAATAAATAGGGTTACCTATATTATTCTAATTGAAATACTTAATAAGATTGAATAGAAGAAACTATAAAAGATTATTCAATATAGTTTAGAGAAAGCATTTCCTAGTAAAACTATAATATTTATTACTTTTAGAAATATTTTAATTAAGTATTATACCTATAAATATATAAGTAGTAAAATATATCTATATCTAATACTAGAGATCTAGATAAGTTTATATATAGTAGTTACTATTAAACTATTAGATAAACTTTTTTTAATTTAAAAAAGTATCTTATAGTAAATAAGAAGAAAATAAGTATTATTTTTTGTTTTTACTATTATAGATAAGTTTTAAAAAAATAATATATAACTTAAGTTTTAAGAACTACTATCTAATTATTAAAATATCTCAATTTAAGTAGTTTATTTAATTTAAATAAATCTAAATTAGATATCTTAATTAATAACTTAATTATAGAAACTATTTAAGATAATAAAGTAATTATTATAGAATTATTTTTAAGTTTGAATTAGTTAATTATTTTGATGAAATTAAAAGTATTATCTTAGGTATTTTCTAAGAATAAGAAGAAGAAGAGGTTTATTCCTTCTTTTCTAATAATCTCTAATAAAGAATAATTTGTAATATAATATATTATATATTTAGGAAATATATTTACTAATTGTATTAGATTTTAATTATTTATAAAGAAATACTTAATTAATCTAATTTTATTATAAAGTGAAATTTAATTTTATTATTCTAGTTTCTCTAGAAGTTATTCTATAGATAATTATTTCTTCTTATAGTAAATATATATACTTTTTACTACTTCTTATTAAAGTATTCTTATTAATTATAAATAGTTTAGTATAAATTATCTAGTAAATTAGTAAACTAAATATAACTTTTAGTAAGTAAATTAAAAAAAGATTTAGAATAGATTTAGAACTAATTTAGATAAGATTCTTTTTTTAAATTATATAAGTTAAAATAATATATCTAGGAGTATTAAGGAAAATGTATTACTAATATTTATTATAGTTTAATTAATATAGATTACTTTTAAATAATTATATAAGAAGAAAAAACTATTTTCTTCTTTCTAGGAATATCTAGACTTATAGTCTTTTATAACTACTTAGTAAAAAAAAAAAAAGTTTTAAAATAAGTATTCCTATTTATAATTATACTTTTAGTATACTAATTATTTAATAGATTTAATATTTTATAGATAATAATTATTACTAGATAGTTATCTACTTCTATTACTTATAGACTAAATAGTAGTAATAATTTATAATAATATATTTCTAATTTAATATAAATTATAAATAACTTTATAATAATTAAAAAGTTAAAATTATTTAGAAATAGTTTAAT